>BLKR01016402.1:0-28822 GCA_011170035.1 Teleogryllus occipitalis | reverse complement strand
AACACGGATCTGTATTGCGAATTGCCGCTCCTAGAGCCGGGGGCCGACAACGTGCTTTGTTATACGGTTGGCGCCGTGCCGCAGCGGAGGGTGGTAGCAGACACGCGAGCGTCTTTATGCAGAACGTTTCCCAGATTGAAGTCGTATTTTTGTCGTGGAGGTGTCCCTTGCTTATTTCTCCTTTCGTGTTCACCACCTGAATATTTTATGTTCCATGGAGATGCAGAATTCTAGACAGGTGAAGAATTGTGATACTAGGAAATTGGCCAAACTCAAGAAAATGTCAGACCGTAAAAACATGATTGTAATTTGAAATAACGATATTTATTCAAAATTTGATATTCAGCTTTCAGCTATTATAAAATTGTAAGAATATTTTCAAAGGCAACTCAAAATGTAATTTTAATTATAAAATTCACTAGCAATAAAGAAATTATAAAATGTTGTAATGAGTTTTATATAATTAATTAATTCAAAATAATAAATAAAATCAAAGAAAAAAATTCATTTGTGTTTTAATGTACTTGTGTTTCTGAGCAACTCATAATCTTCAAAAAAATTAGTGGTGCTCAAACAACACATCATTTTTCGCTTTATTTCTAAATTTGCAATTTTCGAAAATTCAGACTGTTCAACTAAAACGATATCCACGCCCTTGTTTTAAGCGTCGCTTCTTCTATCCGTGAGAAAATTTAAAGAAAAAATTTGGAACCTTGGTTGAGAAAAAAATGTTTTAAAAAATTAAAATTGTTGCATCATTGCCATTGGCTGAAGGATGCTCTAATTACAAGAATATTTTATTTCTATGACTTTTTCTTACAAGAAGGTGACACAATAAACCTCACGGACGATATCACACACAGAGGACAGGGATGCTATTTGTTAGACATTCCCATTAACAGCGTTAATACATATAAACTGCGAGCTAACATATGAATAGCGCACTATTTTATAATTTATTTTCATTTGCGAAATAACTGCAAATTGTAGGATTGACAATGATACTGCAACTGTGTTTTAATTATAAAACTCCTCATTTTCTGAACGTAATAATTATTTTTTAATGTAACTTCATAACTAATTTAGTTGTACATAATAAGAAATATACTCAAAAATAAATATAACAAATACACAATCCTGAATTAAAAAGAATTTAACTATTTAATTATATAAATTTTATTTCATTATGAAAAGAGCACTAATTTTATTAAAATAATAGATAATTGTTCTTAAGGTAAAAGAGACATGTATTACATTTTTTTCTTATCTGCTGGTACTATCTGCTAGTAAGAACCCGTATTTTCTTGTAAATAAAAGTAAGTAAAATTAAATTGCATTCAAAACACTTGCTAGACAATTAACTGCATTCATTTATAATTCATCATGTAGCATTCGTTGAAAAGTTGGGATCAATAGCTGCCTCAAAAGAGAACACGCCATCCGAAAATAATTCCCGCAATGCCACTTTTCATAGCTTCTCTTACCTTCATTTAATGTCTCCGTCACATTTCCTTTACCTACCATTATCACTGTCATCACCATTACCACCACCAAAACTACATACACTACCGCTGAATTTCACACCACTTTCACAGGAAAATGTATTTCCCATGTGTTAAGATCTTTGTATTCTAGTCACTGTCATTTCTGTTTTTCCAATATCAGCACGTAATAAATAGTTGGGGGTGAATCGATTATCTTTGAAAAAAGGAATCTATTTTTCTTGGCATCTTAAACGAATCAAAGTTGTCATGCCTTGCAACCATGAATGAAAATTAATTTTTAAATATGAAAGTGAATTAATATTATGATAATTAATATGAACATAAAAAATTATCCCCATGCGGAGTACTACATTCTTTTAAAATTTTGTTTTCAATTTAGTAAATTTGGATGAGTTTCTTGAATAAAAGTTAATAAAAACTGGTATCTATTTTAAAAGAATGAAAACCCACATTTCTCATCATAATGATCGCCTTCTTCACCACCATCATCATAATTGTTTTGGCCCACCGGAGCTAATGCTACTTCCGTAGTATCTAAGATAGACCCACATCCCATAGCAATTCCGTATCTCAACAACTTCGTCGACTATGCCACCCGAACTGGCCCTATTGCTACTATATCACCCATTCCGCAAGCCATACCGTCCGTAAACTTCCCCACTACCAAAATTCACAACTACAACCATCATCATCACAACTTCCCCGACCATCACCATTACAACTTGCTCCTCAACTTGCATTACTCCCACTACCACCTCCAATATCACTGCCCCCACCACTGCTCCCATCACCGCCCCACCACTTTCCCCATCATCCACCCCCCACCACTGCCCCCACCACTTTGCTTCCCCCATCCGCTGTCAGCACCCCACTGCTTCCACTGCCCCGTGTCCCCATCACTGCCCCCACCACTGCCCCACAACTGCCCCCACCACTGCCCCCACCACTGCCCCCATCCACTGTCCCAACCACTTCTGCCTACCGCTTCCCCACCAATGCTTACCACTGCTTGCCACTTCACCTGAGTCCCCACCAGTGCCCCCACCACTGCCTCTGCCATTGCCACCGCCCCCCCACCACTACCACCAAACACCTCCCCCCACCACCACTGCCCCAACCACCAGCAGCTACAACCTCCATCGCATCCCTACTACTTCCATTTCTACTGTTAACGTCTACATCACTACCACTATCACCACAACCACAAATATCACCAAACCCTACAATTACCGCATACACCGCCATCTCCACCACTATTACCGCCATCTTCGATGCCAGCTTCAGCCCGCTCCGCCAGTTTCCCGGTCGACGACCCCGCCCCCAACGCCGCCGTCAGCGCCCTCTCGCACCGTCGCTTGGCGGCGCGGCATCCGCCAAACCCGGCGCGGACGCCCGGAGCCATTACGTGAATGGGCTTCAACGTCTGAGGCGGCGGCGCCCACGAGGGTGACTGTTGACCTCGGCGAGGTCACGGAAGCATCTCGGATGACCTCTGAGGCTATCTTTAGCGGCGCCTCCCGCTCCCCGCCCTCGCGCCCTCGCGCCCTGCGGTAAAAACGGGCTTTCCGCTGGGGGCGCTGCAGTCGCCTATGCCGCGAGGGCGCCGCCTTCCCTGCACGCGATGCGCCGTTGGCGTCGGGGCGGCGAGCCGCCGCTCGCAGCTCCAGAGCGCGGTGGGGCCTCAATGAAACGCCACCTGCCTGCCGTTCATTGGCAGCGCTGCTTAAGAACAAAGTACCTCCGATTCAGCAACTTAAAAAGTATATCCCGTAACTTTAATACCAACTGCAATTTTTGATCGCCGCTTTCCTACCGTTCATGAGCAGCGCTTCCAAATAACAAAGTACTTCCGATTCAGCCTCCAGAGCGCGGTGGGGCCTCAATGAAACGCCACCTGCCTGCCGTTCATTGGCAGCGCTGCTTAAGAACAAAGTACCTCCGATTCAGCAACTTAAAAAGTATATCCCGTAACTTTAATACCAACTGCAATTTTTGATCGCCGCTTTCCTACCGTTCATGAGCAGCGCTTCCAAATAACAAAGTACTTCCGATTCAGCCTCCAGAGCGCGGTGGGGCCTCAATGAAACGCCACCTGCCTGCCGTTCATTGGCAGCGCTGCGTAAGAACAAAGTACTTCTGATTCAGCAACTTAAAAAGTATATCCCGTAACTTTAATACCAAGTGTCATTTTTGATCGCCGCTTTCCTACCGTTCATGAGCAGCGCTTCCTAAGAACAAAGTACCTCCGATTCAGCAACTTAAAAATATATCACGTAACTTTAACACCTCCTACAATTTTTGAACGGTTGAAGTTATTGAAATGCAGTTTTCACAGACGTTCATGAGGGAATGGGGCATATTTATACACATATATGATCATTTCAATTTTATCACGTGCATTTTACGAGATATTGAGGGTACTTTGTGTTTTTTAAATAGAACTATACATATTTTTAGTTTATCACGATGAGCGTAAAAAGACGAATCCAATGATGTACATATTGTCATATGTTAGATAAGCATTTTTTTGAGTAATTGTGGTATTCCCGACCGCGCATTAGCGCATTTCCGCCCAGAACGGGCATTAGCAAAGAGAACGCTGCGTGACATTGGCTAGTGGATATTTAAAATATCACTTAAATACGAGTTACATAAAAATTAAAATTACTATAAAAATGTTTATCTTACATATGACAATGTGTATATCATTGAATTCATCTTTTACGGTCGTCACGATATACTAAAAAATATGTATAGTTTCGTTTGAAAAACATTCTTACCGTAATATCTCATAAAATATAAGTCATAAAATGGAAACGAATACATACATGAATTAGCCTCATTCTCTCATGCACTCCGTTAAAACTGCATTGCAAAAACTTCAACTGTCCAAAACTTGCGGGTGGTGCTAAATTTATGTGACTCACCTTGTATACTTCATCATCGAGTCAACATATTGTCTGTATCCTGTATCTTTGGTGGTGTAACGGTTAGTGTGTCGCACTGTTATATCCAAGTTCGCGGGTTCAAATGTAATCGAAGCTGTGAGTTTTTAAGGACGAAAAAATCTTTCTTACGCCTTTCTTCGGAGTAGATATAAGCCTGTCATCCCATGTTGTAGATTTTCAGCATGTAAAAGATTCTCAAGAAACATCTGAGCAAAATTAAAATCGTTAATTTCGTCGCCCAAATGATACCTTCTTTCTCTGTTAGGCAGTGAAAGCAGCGTAGCGTAGTTGCTTGGTGAAACGGAAAAGCAGACCTGATGGCCTGGCCCTCGCCACGGGAGACAAGGCGTTTATATAATTGATTTGAATTGTATCCCTTTTTATTTGCTGTTGTATCATTCAATGTTATATTCATTTGTATCACATTTTTCATTCAATGTGATTGGTTTCGCGATCAGTACTTGAGAGTCAATTCTATCGAATATAATCGCACTAAAATAGTAACTAACGAAACGAGTGGATATAGAGGGGTATGATTTCATGAGTGGTATGTTCAGGAAAACGAGCGACAACAGGTGTTAGTTTTCTTATATATCACCAGTGCAATTATATCCCTTTACCCACATGTTATATTCAATGTTTTTTCAGTTTCCATTAAAGGATAATTTAAATTTTGAAACATTCAAGCACATATGTTTAATTCGAGGCATGTGTTTGATGACGTATTGCTTCTGAAAAATATCTATTTTAGTGAGCGTTGCGTTGTGTTTGTTTGCAAGAAATATTTGCGTATGGAAGGTACGAAAAATATCGCGGATAAAATATTAGAAGACGCGGACAAAATCATGAAAATATTACTTCCCGCGAAAAGTAAAGACAGATGTGAGAGAGAATACAATATGTATAAGTTGAGAAATAAAAAAATTCTCACTTCTGACCCAGATTTTGTATAGCGTCCATTTTAGAACGCGTTAACACAACTGACGTTTACACTTTTTACGTCTGTAAAGACCAAATGTTTTACACGTAAAAAAATTAATTTATTCACGTTAAATATTTTATGTTGTTCCATTAGTCAGCTAGCTTCACGTTTACTTCGAAAATTTAGTTTTATTCATTCGTTGTTTACATGTAGTTGTTGTAGCTATGTAATCTGGGATGTACATTTTTGTTCATGTTTCATGGCCGACGGGAAATACCTTGGCTTAGTCTGTGTTATATTTCCTTAATTAAATTATTTATTTCGTTTCTGAATTCTGATTGGTAGATGTGAATTTTCAGTGCACGGTGGAATTTTAATTGCACGCGTGCTATTAACTTAGAGGTAATAAAGGAGTTTTCATAGAATTAATGAGCATATTTAGTTAACTAAACAAAAAAAGAGTTACCATACTTTTAATTAAAAATAAAATCATTGCAGTTATTCTCACTGTGTTGTATATTTTTTCAATGTCTTTAAATTGTCATTTTACTTGGTACCTTTCTGAAATCATACGAACAATCGTATTATCATATTATTTCATTCAATTATTTCATATTATTTCAAATCATTATCGTACAATAATATTTCATAAAATATACTTCCTTCTCTAATGTTACTTAAATATGCTGTGTGAGATTATAATCAACGTTTATGATAGAGTAAATTATATTGTTGTAAATCATCAGATTGGGAAAAGTGCACCGAAAACAAATAATTTTCCAAAGATATTGCATTGTAATCTTCGTAAGACATTTGGAACGTGTGTTCGTGTAATTCCTTACTTTATAAAATATGGTCACTTGTTCCCTACATAGAAATGTGGTACATTTGATAGATGATGAAGTTAACTATCAGAACACTGAGAGGACGAGTAGACTTATAGAATAGGTTCGATATATAAGTAGTGGATTGAATGTAATGTTTCCAAGGGCAGTGGGCTGTGGCATGTTTGTAGTTTTGAGTTGCTATGTGAGGTACGATATAAGATGAGTCTGTTGTAATAATTGAGTTGAGGGAAAGTTGATTGAGAGAGGGTTAAGAAAAAGTTTCTCAAGTGAGGTAAGAGCAGTTAGCGAGTTGTCAGATTGGCTTGCAATAAGTAACCTTCCGAAGATTGAAAATGCATTGTCCATGCATTACACCCCGAAGAAACCATTCTTTCACGATCCTTCTCCTCGCCCGTTTTATTCAATGTTCCCCTGTTCTTTTTGCTTTGCTCTTCTTGAAGTACATAAAGTATAACACAGTTATTGCTTTTAAAATGTTACGAACTTTTAAAAACATGCTTATTAGTCAATTAAGGACTAGCAAACAATTTTGTATTCAGTACAAGTTACATTAACTCGAATTAAGTTTCTAAACAGCAAGAGTAGGTCATGATCATCTGAAGTACGGATGAAAGATAACGCATGCTGTTTATATTTAAAACTGCAAGAGTTTCCACAATTCTGTATAACAGTGTCAGACTAATATCATGGCACAGTAGGGTGTCTAGTCACTTAGCACAAATACCAATACCATTTTTATTTCCAATCGTGGTAATGATAAGAGATGATTTTGTTAGTAGATTCACAACACAACTTTTAAGATAAACTTGGTCTTATGGTTCACATTATTTGAATAAGAAAAAAGAAGAGATTTAATATCGTAGAGAAGAACAGAGTAGAAAAGATATATTGCGTTTTCGTTGCATATTCTCTAAATAGGAAAGAATGTTTACTACATTTTTAGACACCCTAATTTCTGTATAAACTATTTAACACCATTCTACTTACAATACAAAGCCGTCTTTTACAATATTCAAGAAAATAATGCAAATTTTCTATTTGAGCAGCATATGTAACAAGTACGAACCAAGTAAACTGTGTGCTTTTCAATTTGTTTTCGTTGATGATATATATATATATATATATATATATATATATATATATATATATATATATATATATATAGCTCAGCTACATTAACTCTACATATGTTTGTTGACTTACTAAAAAAACTAAAATTAATCTTACAACTAGCATTGCGGTCGAGAAAACCTAATGGTCACCTCTAATCAGGGTCCATTTCGAAAAATTGTTGTAGGAATATATGGAAAAAGTATTTATTTTTGATTCTTGTGGAATAGATGGGGTTTCTGGTTAGGTTGAATCCGGTTAAATTTGGTATTTGCATTAGGTTGGAGTAGAATTGGGTGGATAGTTATGGAATGTGCTGGATTATGGGTTGGGATTGAATTCTTTATAGAGCTGTGCATTAGATATGAACCATGGTGTGTTGGTAACTAATTTTGTATAATTTGGAATTTGTTAAGATTTGTTCTAGCTGTATTTATCCATATTGGGCATACATACAGGAGGGCTTCGGCTTTATTGATCATGCGGAATATACATTTGCATTGTCCGCGGTGGTGCACATTGACAAGTTGGAGACCTGAAAAAGGAGAAACTCCTTCCATCCCCCATAGCAATGGTGATAGGAAGGAGGGGAGGGGAAAGGATATGAAGAGGGCTGGTGGGATTGCTATGGGTGCTCTTTATTCGGTGCTGTAAAAATGTTTGTGGGTATCTGTGATGGGGCCGTTTTGATTAGAAATTTTTATTATTGTTTAGGAGGGATAATTTACTTTTTATATATACACGAGTGAACTGTGTTAACGGTGGCCGAGATGTTCTCAATCGTTCATTAAACGAGCCGGCTCTAATAAAGTCGCTTCTAGGGCTCCTGTTGATTGATTGATTTTTTCGTGTTTCCGGGCGCGTCAACCGCTTCGGTCATTAGCCCCGTTAGTGTAGTGCATGTTTTTTTCTCGGGAGATGGCTGTGATCTTCCCCCGCTGAATGGCGAGATCCGGCACCGACCTACCGTCGGCTAGTGGGGTTTCCCCTAACCAGGACTCTCCCACCAGCGGTGCACCGCCCCAGTCGGGACAAGCTCTAAGCTCCCGACCGGTCTCCCGGCATATGTGGTAGTGTGGTGCATGTTAGTGTAAGTGTGTGTATAAGGGGAGAGGATATGACAATGTAGAGGAAGGACAGATCGCGCGCGGTCCGTGTCCCGTTTGTTAGGGTACTGCTCAGGCATTCGCCTGGTGTTGATCGAAGAAACCACGGAAAACTACCGATCAGAGCAGCCGGCCTCTAGAATTCTCCTCCAGACAGCAACTGAATTCGACCTAGCTGAAAAGCTAGTGTCGAAAATCCTGCCGCCATGAGGACTCGAACCTAAGACCTCCCAGTCAGAGGCGCTGCAGTGACATCAGTTGATGCACTGAGCTACCGCTCCCGGTATATTGTTTAGGAGAGCTAATTACGTATATATATATATATATATATATATATATATATATATAGGAGTGAACAGTGTTAACGGTGGCCGAAATGTTCCCTCATTCGCTCATCAAGTGAGCCGGCTCTAATGAAGTCGCTTGTAGGGCGAGGCTCCTGTTCTTGGTAATGTGCATGTGAGATTACGAGTGCGGCGCATCCGCCTGACCTTTACGGAGCGGGCGAGAGGCGAGTGAATCACGCAATGAAGATGGATGGTGATGGGTAGCGGTGGAAGGCCGCCTCGTACACGCGCAGGAAGAAAGATTTTTTTTTTTGCAAGGATTACTCCGACAAATCCGGCAAAGAAGCGATTAATGATTCACAAGCTATATAGCTCGCTCCTCTTTTTCAGCGTAAATAAAAGCTGGAATATTGATTACACAAACTCTCCGAACGTTAAACAAACGCATTATAGAATTGATCACTTTACCGTTACTAAATATTGTAGCACAGTATTGGCAATTAAAGTATCTTTTCATAATTACAACTACATAAAACATTGGTAAGTTTTATCATTTAAAATCATGGAACCAACACTTATCATATATTCTAGAGAGCAAAAATTATGAAGCTTTCTTTTTTCACTGCATGTTTAGTGCATAGTGCAATGCATGTTTAAATATATAAAATTTTCAGTAAAAAATTTAATTCTTAGTTAATGAACGAGTCAACATTATCTTCAGACATTAAGATGCTAAAAATTTTAATCTGAACCCATCACCACTCTTTATAATTCTTTAAATTTGTAAATCCAAAATTATAAAATTGAACTACATGTCTATTCTTATTAATCATAATTCTGTGATTTTCAGTCTATTGAAAATACCTATTGCTCATATTTGAGAAGAAAATATAGAAAAGTAGAGTTTATGCTCTGAAGAATTTATCACCACAATTTATTTTAATTCCGCTATTTACGTTACAATCATACATAACTCGCAAACGTACGTGCTGTGCCCTTAACACCTTATTTTGGATCCGAGTTATATGTTTTTAGCTATTATAGTATTTATGACTTCGTTGGTGTAACGGTTAACTTAGTAGACTGTTCGTGGGTTCAAAACTCAGGTTTGTGGATTTTTAAGAGCAAAAAATTCCTTCGAACACTTTCCTTCGAAGGGGAATAAAAACTGGTTGCCCTATATTGTGTATTAACTGCTTGTAAAAGATGAAGCCTAAAAGATCTCTGTGAGTTAAATTGAAATCGCCTATTTCGTCGCCAGAGAGAGACACTTTTTCTCTGATAGAATGTGCGGAGCAGTAAGAACGTAGCGTAATTTGCGTTGTCAGATGAAAGAGCAGGCGTGATTGCCTGAGCCTAATAGCTAATCTGCGCCCCTTTTCCTGATTCTAGCTAGTTGGAAACTTGTCATAATGTAAAATCAAATTCACGTTTTGTTATAAAATGCAATTTATTCTATTATTAATAAACGCTTAAGAATATTAGAATGTTTACCAGAACACAACATGCATGTGGGGTAAAGTTAAGCTCTAGCCAGGAACGTTCAAAACTGAGTTCTAATTTGAAATTCTTTTTACTTTTAAAACAATATTTTTTGAAGTACAAAATATTTTTACGAGTTCAAGTAGCTTACTTTGACTTATTAGACAGCACCATTTGAACTTGAATTCTACCCACTTTATATCATGTCCTGTTTACACCTTTTACTTGATCGTATTATTTCATTTAACGTTCTCTCAGTGACGAGGTTACAAAAAATTATATATAATTTATTTTTCAATTTAATGAAATTAGTTTTATATTATCATATGAATTTTGTGATTGTTATTAACAGGTTTGTGAAGAATACTATTAAGTAAAAGTGGCTGTATAAAATATTACTATACGAAGTTTTGAAATAAAGAGAGAAAAAGTAATGCAAAATGAATTCTCATACAGATTTTCCAAAACATGACCAAGCGAGTCTGTAGTAGATTCTTCATTGTAATGAATTTTCGGGGCAAAGAATTAAAAGTATTCTTTTAATGTACTTATTCAAAACTGTGGGAAAATTTAATGGCTTTTCCAAGCATTAAATATCTTTGAACTTAAAAATGTTATATTCCTTATAAATATGTTTGTGAATGTATTGAATTGTGAATATGAATAAAACTAATCCCTTTAATTACTTACAAAGTGAAATATTAAAATGTCAATTTCATATATTTATTTGCATTTTTATTGGAGAGTATCCGTTGGAAGGTTGCAACGAAATGAATATATTGCTTTAAAGCTCGTAATTTGCTGTGAAATGAAACCTCACAAGTTACCGCTGATTTTATGAGTGAGAGGAATGAGTAAAATGTTTTATAAATATTAGTTATATAAGTGTCATGTTTTATAAATGATGTAAAGCGTTGTTTTCTACATTTTTGCCAATTAAAATTATAAGAACAATTGAAGTAAAGAGTACGTGTGAAAGTATTGATAGGCATTATATTAATATTTGGTCGTAGAGTAAACAGAAGAGAGAAGTCAATAGCAAAAAAATGGTTATTTATCAATTTTGATTTTGAGCCCATTTCAGATCACTTCGTTTCCACATGAATGAAAACGAAACACAAAACCACCCGAATGGAACTGTAAAATATAGGTTATCGTCCCTATTGAAATATAAGTCAGATTCATCACAAACGCTTTAAAAAAATCCTTCTTCTTCATACGCATCTGTCGCGAAGTCGTATAGGGCTTTGGAAGGAGGTCGATCTTGGAAGCCCGAAGGCCTAGCGGTGGCGGCGGTGACAGTGATGTTGGCGTCGAAAGAGGCCGGGAAAGACGGCGGCGACGGAGAAAGTGGGTGGTTCACCGTGGGCGGAGAGGGCGGAAGAAGTGAAGAGCGGAAGAAGAGGCGAGGAGGGGGACGAGGACGGGGGCGTGGAGGGCGGTGAGGAGGGCGGGGATGAGAGCCGCGGCGAAGACGACGACGAGGGCAGCGACGAGGGCGGCGACGAGGGCGGCGACGAGGGCGGCGAAGACGCCGAGAGAGCGACTAAGAGGCGACGACGACGAGGGGGGCGACAACAAGGGGGCGACGGCGAAGAGGGGGACGGCGGGACGAAGGGGGCGATGAAAACGAAGGGGAGACGGCGACGAGGGGAGCGACGACGACGAGGAGGGCAACGACGAGGAGGGCAACGACGAGGAGGGCGACGACAAGGAGGGCGACGACGAGGAGGGCGTCACGACGAGGAGGGCGTGACGACGAGGAGGGCGTGACGACGAGGAGGGCGTGACGACGAGGAGGGCGTGACGACGAGGAGGGCGTGACGACGAGGAGGGCGTGACGACGAGGAGGGCGTGACGACGAGGAGGGCGTGACGACGAGGAGGGCGTGACGACGAGGAGGGCGTGACGACGAGGAAGGGGTGACGATGGCGACGAGGGGGGTGGCGGTGACGAGTGGTCGACGACGATGAGGGGGCGACAACGACGAGATGGGCGGCGTCGCGGGAGGGGAGGTGGCGGAGAGGTAGAGGTCGGTGGCGCTGGGGCGTGGGTCGAGGGGTGAGGGGCGTGGGGTGTGGGGCGTGGGGCGTGGGGCGTGGGGCGTGGGGCGTGGGACGTGGGACGTGGGACGTGGGCCGTGGGCCGTGGGCCGTGGGCCGTGGGCCGTGGGCCGTGGGCCGTGGGCCGTGGGACGTGGGACGTGAGGCGCGGGGCGTGGGGCGTCCTTGGCGCAGCGGCCGTGGCCCCGCGCCCCGCGCGCCGTGTGGCTGCTCCTGGCGGCGGCGTGCAGCTGCGGAGAGCTGGGCAAACGTAAGAAAGGGCTCCCGCAGACTTACGAGGGATCCTCCGCGGCGCCCGCAATTGAATTTCAGGGACGCGCCCTAATGCTGCGAAAGGACGAGCGAGGAGGAGAGGGAGATGCCGAAGGGGCGGAAAGGGTCGTCTTGAATTGGAAGAGAGTGGGAGAGCGATGCCCAGTTGGGTGGAGAAAAATGCAATTGCATAATTATAAAGGATAACAAACGTTTGTGTATAGCATATCTTGATATTAATTTTATTTATATATAGTAGAGGTAAGTCGGGTAAATCGGGAAATACGCGTAAATAGGGAATCCCCTACTTAAGGAGTCTTAAGTTGACAAAACTGATCTAATGATCTGTGTTTCTACTCAATTCAATTTTATTAGTAATTTGCTTACAGGGTTAACCTATTACAAATTCCTGAGAACATTCACGGCGCAAATAACTTCTTATAAATAACATTTGATAGAACCGGTAGTTCGCATAAGAAACATTATAAATAACACAACAAATACAAATAATACAGTAACACAATAACAAAATAATACAATAACATAAGATACAAAATAATTGAAACAACAGAACGTACAAATATATACAAAACAAGCTGTAGCAAGTAAAGCTTGACGCGTTACTGATATAATGTCATTCTTTGGTGCTCGTGGAATTTAGCTTAAACTATTCATATATAATGAACGCCCGTAATGTAAGAATTGATGAAATTCAAGAAAAATAGGGGTCAGTTCCTAGGGAAAACATCGAAGATTATGTGGTGAAAAAATATAAATATTATAAATATTCTTAGATATATGGAACAATATTTTTGAAATAAACATTTCTCTGCATTGTGGTAACGGTCTGGTAATGGTCTTACGGTCTTGGAGTCTTCACCTATATATTCATGTAATGCTGTCTTCCGAAAGAAGAAAGAAAAAAGAAAAAATAAAAAAGAAAAAAACACACAAATGTTGACTAGAGGCCCGCACGAGCTACTTTCCGGACTGGGAAGCTCGGTGCTTCTGGGAGCATGGACAATATTTTAAATTTGAAAAACGTATTTAAGATATTGAGAAATTATTGAAATAATGTTGTTTTTCCTGGAATTATTGATTGACCCACTTTCAATAAATTCATTGTTTTATACTCTATATAGAATATCTAAATCAGAAATATTTGAAAATGACAATTTTATAAAATTTTACAATCACACCACACTCATAAGAGAAACTTTCAGAGTCTTATTTATTGTGCTTTTTGATGAAGTATTTATTATTTTTCGTGTGCGTTAGATCTACAGATTTGTCCAAACAATGTCTCACCCTTCATTTTAAAACAATGGTTATTTACAACAAAATGTTTCCCATAATAACGTCAAAATTGCAAACATAAATCGATGTACTATAAAACAAGAAAGAAAAGTCCGATTCAATCTTGGTAAGGGTCCAGAGAAAGTGGGAGAGACAATTCTATGAGACTTATGAAGAAAAAGAAACAAAGATTTGCCAGTGCGAGAGCGCTGGCCGATGGCCAGGGTCCTTCCAAGGACGCCATTATGAGGTTACTGCACCGCTATGACGTCGCGTCTGCGTTTTCGTGCTCTCCCTTGGGGTTCCTCCCACTTTGCGACTCTTGTCTCCACCACAGCAATGGCACTTTGATGGGCAAATAACTCTCTCCCCAACCGATTAACGTTGGAATGTGCCCATAAATGAGTAACTTAAAGAGGACCGTACTTTGTCGTTTCCTTTTAGTCTTCGAGGACATTGAAATTCACTTTATTGATCTACAGGTTTACGATATTTAAGGGGTATGATTCGTAAATGCTGTCTGAGCAATTTGTGATTTTGATGTAAGGTGTATATTTGTAAGTGGTGCTGAGAATGTTTTGGGTGAATGACAAACAACGAAAATGAATTTCGAAGAGTTTTTCAGTGATATTTGCTTGTTTCTCGATGGTTCATGACTGGATGTCATGAACCAAAGTATCAAGAAGGATTAATGAAACAATTTAAAATATGGACTTGGTATTCTTAACATTACTGTGTACCCAATGGTTACTAATTACTGTTGCACATTTATGGAGGTATGTTGGGGGATTAAAGATCACTTTTCGCCATTGTGCTAGAAAATCTCATAAAACGAAGTTACAGAGAAAAGTTATCCTAGACTCATCTTGATAAGCTCATTCTGCAACACATCCTGCACTGATACTTAGCTAGTACAGGAACTCATTACGTTAATACGTGGACTTGACATATAGCGGTACAGTATGAAATTACGTATTCGAAAGCAAATATTAAAAAGTGAAACTTCGTTGTATGTTATTTCCTACCACTTGCTCATTGCCAAAAGAGTAGTCATGAAGCCATTGTCAACAGTGTAGAAGTTTGCCAAATTTATTGTGAAAATTTAATTCTGTAAATGAATTTTATTACTTTATTGAAACTGAAATTATGAAGTGTGTGAAGTGTCTCTTGGCATTTTTAATTTTTTCTGTTTGGTAATGTGTGCAAGGAACTACAATTTTGTATTGATGGAATAAGAGATTCCTCGAGCTTCAAGGGAATAGGTCAAAAACAAAAACTACACAATATCTTTGAAATAATTTTGTATCTATAATAAAACATTTACATTCTGTCCAAAATAATTTGACTTAACTTTTTTACAAATTTTATTAAAAAATTTGAAAACTCTTCTTAATGCTTAATAATAAGCAAAAGTACTATTTATTTACTGCGAATCATAAAAAATGTAAACTATTGTAGGCGCTGCGCTGAAAACTATAAAATGTGACTAATTTATCACAATATTTTCTTTGTAATGATCAAAACAAATCGAAAAAATTCAAATACAATATCACACGCGACAAAAAATAGTTTTTTTGTAACCTGAAAAGTTTCTCCCTCGCTTCTTTACCACTCGTGACCTAATACTTCATCTCATATTTGATTATATCTTTAACGTCTTATAAAATAAATCACTTTTACTTATCAGTGATTTTTTTATTACTTCTGCCGTGCAAATTGATATGAATTTAATGGTGAATATCTCTGCTTTAACTTCAGCACTTCTTCAATTATCGGCAAATGCTCGTATGGGCAAATGCAGCTTTCATCGCCACCATAATGCCCTCAAATTACCCTCAAATGATCAGACCGCTTTAAATGGCTTAGATCCAATGAAGCTCAGAAAGGATCTGATTGCAGGTTGAAAAAAATTGGAAACGTACAGCCATAATTGACGTACAATTGATGAAAAACGTATATAGGATATCCGGGAAGGAAACGACGAAAATTCGAAAAGATCTTTTCGAATTTTAAGCATATTTTGTCTAATAAACTACTTGGATATTCTAAATGGCTGAGCCGCAATAAGCTCTCAAATGTTGGTTTGAGAAAATGCTTTCTAGGCAATAATTTGCACTGCAGAAGCATAGCAACACTCCATAAACATGTAAATTATTTATTCTTTAAAAAAGAAATGAATACGTTTGTTCAGAAAGAAAAAATAACACAAATAAAAAAGCACCAAATCGTTTTTTCTTTCTGAACAAATATATTCATTTGTTTTGTTAATAACAAACAATTTACATGTTTCTGGATTGTTTACATGCTTCTCCAAAGCAAATTTTTTCATAGAAAGCTTTTTTTGACCAACTTTTGTGTACTTATTGCGGCTTAGCCACTCGGTATGATCATAAAACAGAAAGTGGCTGTGATGTCTAATATATAAAATATATTTAAATCAGACATGTTTCTTATAATTAAAGAAACGTTTGTACTTTCGTCCCTCTCTCTTAGCTATCCGCAAATTGCAAATTAACTTATCGGAAACATTGTTGCTAGTTATGTAGTCAATCTTCTCTTCTTTGTCTGCTAAGATTTTGAAATTCACACTGCGCAATACTCAAGACACAATTTATTATATTTTTATTTATACTCAGGTCCATGAAGTCATTATTTTAGAATTCAATAGAATCATTAATGGTGATGACAATTAAGATAATTTAATATTAGACATAATTAATAGTACTAATGAATTCAAGTATAAAAGAAAGAAACATTTTGAATGAAAGTTTGACAGCGGGATAGGGGAGAATGGAAGACAAATACATTATACATTTACAGAAACAAAATCCAGATTTTCGCTGAAACATTATGACAAAACTGAGATTGCAACAATACATTCTTGTATAGTATACTGTGTTGATAAAAGTAATAGGAAAGATGATTTTTCCTATTAATAGTTCATTGAATTTTGTATTTTATTAATAGGTATTAAACATTTTTAACATGATTAAATACGGTGTAGTATATTTCCAATCAATATAATTGCAAGTAGAATTCTCATTATCAGACCCGAATTACGCAAAGTCGTAAGGAGCTGCGACACCTGCGCTCTTCTATAAGCGACATTTGCCAAGGGATTTCGCCTACATGGTCGTTTCCATGTTTAAACTATGCGTTGCCAAGGTCATTCCCGGAACGTTCAACGCAGAGCTCAATCAAACATGCTTAGTGATAGTCGACTGACATTCGAAATGCTCTGCGATTTTTCAATTGGCTTCTCTATCAATGCTTGATCACAGCTTTTCACATCATTCTCGCTCGATTTGGTTGCTCCAGGGGGTATTAACAATTACCATTAGTTAACGGCTCAAGAATCTCGGATATTCTGCGAGTATTGCAACGCCATAGGCCGTTTCATTTCCCCTTAAAACAACCAATGACAAAAGGGAGGGGTTTTCCGCTACTTCAAAAAATGTCAGGAAGGCATTTGGCCCTTAGAGCTTTCTGACAAACTTTCAACGTTTCCTACTCGCCTTTCGCATGACGTCGCGTGCTTCAACGGATCTTATGTCGTCTGCAAACTGTCTTTGTACACTGTCGTTTGCACAATGCGTACTCGTTGTGAATTTACTGCAGCCGTCAGATGAGAACGAATTTTGGGAGAGTCAGGAGCGTACACGGTGGAAACTCGATTGATTTATTGATTGATTAGTGATTCCAGGCGTGTCATCTGAGAAGACAATTAGTCCTGTAAATGTAATTTTGCATGTTTTTCCTCGAGAGTTAGCGGTGGTCTTCCCTTGCTGGATGGCCAGATCCGGTGCCGACTTACCATCGGCTAACGGGGTTTTCCCCAATCAGGTACCTCCCACCAGCGGGGCACCGCCCCAGCCGGGACAACTTCAAAGTCCCTGAGCGGCCTCCCGGCATGTGTGATAATGTAGTGCACGTTAGTATAAGTGAGTGTGAAAGCGGTGAGGAAAGGACAAGAAAGAGGAAGGAAAGATCGCACGCGGTCAGTGGCCCGTTTGTTACGGTAGTGCTCCGGCATTCGCCTGGTGTTAATCGGAGAAATCACGTAAGGCTACAGATCAAAGCATCCGGTCACTATAATTCTTCTCCAGTAAGCGGCTGAAATCAACCTAGTGTCGAAAATCCTGCCATCATCGGGATACAAGTCCCAGAACCTCCTCATCAGAGGCACTGCAGTGTCATCAGTTTTTCCTCTGTACAAACTCGAGGTCGCACGAATTTCAAATAGACAAACTAGTCTGGGTTTGAGGTTATTGGCATCCATTGAAGAAATGGAAGATTGGAAGTGGTTACTCAAGTGTTGGGTCGACGTCTTTTGCTATTCCAAACGAAGATTTTGTAAGCGACATCTGGATCAGATTCGTCAGCGGAGATTGGTCACTGAAGATATATTCATTCCACCTCCGTCGCCTGAAACTTAAGACATAAAGCTTTAGCCGTCAGACATACACAGAAATCTGTACTCCCAAAAGATACAGCGAAAAAACTGGGAGGAACAAACTGTATGAGCGTCAGTTTCGTGTGTTTTGTTTCTTCCGTTGCTAGTACGGCACTATTCTTAGTTTCGAAAAACCTTCTTGTCTAAGATGTAAAAGTTAAAATCTGTCACTCATTGTTACGGTGACTCAAATACACTACACTTTACTCTATATTATGTGTAAAATTAAAATAGGAAATTTAAAATGTGTTTTAATCAAATGTTTTATTTCTAATTTAATACAAGTGAGTAGTACTACCAACAACCTGAAGCATTGACAATATTTCTGCAGAATCAAATAATTGAATATGCTCTCTGACCTGTTATATATAGAAATAAAAATATAACAATTAATTAAATGAAACGAAGAGTGAAACGTATACCTGGAGGTACATATAGTTTATTTTGCAATTATTAATTATGTGGTACAATATAACGAGGCGTTCCGAGTCGCTGAATGGGGTGCAGGAATGTGGTTTCACAATTAATATAGAAGCGTAGAACAAAGATAATTCAGTTATTTATATAACTAGCAGCCCTTTGAGTGGCACACAAAGAGCAATCTATCTATCTGTGAGGCAATTTCGGCTTCGATTCCCGGCTGGGGCAAAAATGATGCAATAACTTTCTAATACAATTCATCTCAGTTTCTGTAGCTCAGCTACGAAATAAAATACTCAGGCAAGCCAAATAAGCAAGATTTAGAGATTGGGAAATGTCGTTTTCACCACATGTCTACCTTACTCCTAGAACTGGATAATATATTATTTTTATTTAATAAAAACAAGGCCTAGACCTGGAAACACTGCAAGCTGGCAAAGGACCCTAAAATAAATATACATGTACATAAATACAAGACAATGAGAGTCATTGGCGTACGGATGAAACGGTAACTGATAAAGCGACAAAAGAAGCCTTGACCGGAATTTTGAAACAAAACGTCAGAGACCCTTTCGTACAAGTTGCGTACATTATTTTTTGTACAAATTCATTGAAACTTAAAAGTACTTATATAATTTGAGGATTATTCTCAATATGCGACCGGGGGAGATGGCTCGGGGCATCAACTGATGTCTCTGCAGTCCCTCTGACCGGGAGGTCCTAGGTTCAAGTCCTGACGGTGGCAAAATTTTCGTTACTAGCTTGTCAGCTGGGTCGAGTTCAGTCGCTGTCTAGAGGAGAATTCTAGCGGCCGGTTGCTCTGATCGGTAGTTTTTCGAGGTTTCTCCGATCAACACCAGGCGAATGCGAGAGCAGTACCATAATAAACGGGCCACAGACCGCGCGCGATCTTTCCTACCTCTTCCTTTTTCTATACTCTCTCTCTCTCTCTCTCTCTCTCTCTCTCTCTCTCTCTCTCTCCACACTTCCACTGATATGCACTACACTACCACATGCCGGGAGACGGGTTCAGAGCTTAGAACTTGTCTCGGTTGGGGCGGTGCTCCGCTGGTGGGAGATACGTGGTTGGGGAAAATGCCGCTAGCCGACGGTAGGTGGGCGCCGGATCTCGACATTCAGCGGAAGAAGACCACGGCCACCTCCAGAGAAAAAAACATGCAATAATGCACTTACGGGACGAATGACCGTAGTAGTTGTCGCGTCCGGAATCACTAGCAATGAATGAATCAATCAATACGCAAGGCAGCAGCCATGTTAATTAACGTCGCCCCAGTGATTTGTTAACTTTCCAGTATCCACTTGCTTGGCAGGACCATGAATTATTTGCAGTACTCAATGTATCACTTTCCAATCAATGAGCTGTGAAGGTTAACGCTAGTTTCTGTGGATGAGTACTAAAAAAGTGATTTAACATATTGGTGTAATATGAGACACGTTGAAGCATGGTGAGACTTGCCAATGATACACAAGTGTAGAGATGGATGTGGCTAGGAAGAAGAATAGTCAGTGTGGAGAGACATGATGAATGGTAGGCCATATAGGGAGGAAGGATAAGCAGTAACCAAGAGGCGTAACGAGGCTTGATCAAGCGTAGTAAGATATAGTGATGTGTAAAGGAACGTTGCAAGTAATGGGGAGTGCCATGACTATACATGAATGTACGAGCAAGACTACGATGGTATGCACGAACTAGACTTATCGACTCGAAGTAATAAAGCGTTGTGGTGTACAACGGGTCATTCTGAGATGAAACGACGCCCGTCAAAGAGAGAAGTGGTAAGTTGTCGCCACGAAGAGAAGTGTGCGGAGGGGGGAGGGACGCTACGTGGCGCGAAGGAGTGGAACTGAGTGTGCAAGACGTAGGGAGAAGTGCGAGACGTAGCAGATATAGCCAAGGCGAAAACGATAGAATAGAGCGTGTGGGTCGGAGAAAAGAAGCAACGGCAGAGTGGGTCCTCGAGATTCGCCACAGCAGCGGCGGTGGGGGCGGCGGCGGTTACAGTGGGTGGTGTTGAGGGTGGCGAGGGTTGGGTCGATTGCAGGGACGGGCAGCACTACAAGAGATGGAGGTGTGTGGAGCGGTACGAGGACGGTTTGGGAGGCAGCGAAGGGATCGGTGAGGTCTGAACCAGGGATCTGGGGATATTGGGTTCAACAGAAAAGTAGACGAAGGGGTAGAAGGGGGAGGGTAGTAGGGGGTAGAGGCGGGGGTAGACCGAGAGGTAGGAGGAGAAGTAGGCGGAGAGGTAGACGGCGAGGTAGGCGGAGAGGTAGGCGAGAGGTAGGTGGAGAGGTAGAGAGGTAGGCGGAGAGGTAGGTGGAGAGGTAGGTGGAGAGGTAGGCGGAGAGAGGTAGGCGGAGAGGTAGGCGGAGAGGTAGGCGGAGAGGTAGGCGGAGAGGTAGGTGGAGAGGTAGGCGGAGCGGTAGGCGGAGAAGTAGGCGGCGAGGTAGGCGGAGAGGTAGGCTGGAGAGGTAGGCTGAGAGGTAGGCTGAGAGGTAGGCTGAGAGGTAGGTTGAGAGGTAGGCTGAGGCAGGGCTGAGAGGTAGGCTGAGAGATAGGCTGAGAGGTAGGTTGAGAGGTAGGTTGAGAGGTAGGCTGAGAGGTGGGCTGAGAGGTAGGCTGAGAGGTAGGCGGAGAGGTAGGAGGAGAGGTAGGCTGAGAGGTAGGCTGAGAGATAGGCTGAGAGGTAGGTTGAGAGGTAGGTTGAGAGGTGGGCTGAGAGGTAGGCGGAGATGTAGGCGGAGAGGTAGGCGGAGAGGTAGGCTGAGAGGTAGGCTGAGAGGTAGGCTGAGAGGTAGGCTGAGAGGTAGGCTGAGAGGTAGGTTGAGAGGTAGGCTGAGAGGTAGGCTGAGAGGTAGGCTGAGAGGTGGGCTGAGAGGTAGGCTGAGAGGTAGGCGGAGAGGTAGGAGGAGAGGTAGGCTGAGAGGTAGGCTGAGAGGTGGGCTGAGAGGTAGGCTGAGAGGTAGACGGAGAGGTAGACGGAGAGGTAGACGGCGAGGTAGACGGCGAGGTAGGCGGAGAGGTAGGCTGAGAGGTAGGCTGAGAGGTAGGCTGAGAGGCAGTCGATGAAGAGGAAAGTGACGAGAAGGGGGAGGCGAAGCGACTAGGCAGCGATGAGGGTGCCGCAGTGGCAAAGTGACTGTGGCGGCGGCGGGGACGGACGCTGCGGCAGCGGGAGCAGGCGGCGAGCCGTGGTCGTGGGCGGGGGCGGGGCAGGGGTGCGCCCGACATCTGCGCCTGGCAGCCGCCACCCGCAATGCTGATGTGCGCGACGGGCCGTGTTTGTAGAACTTGCATCAACAGGACTCGTATCAATAGATGATGTCGGGGAGTGGTGCCAGCTGTGAAGGATGGAACGTTTGCTTCCATGATGTGTAAAGCGAGACCTGACAGAGTGCATTGAATGGAATTCCGAAAATGGTTGTAGCTCTTTTTCTTGTATTTCCGTGTATTTTTTGTTTCTTTTCAAGTCACTCTCTCATATTTTGTTTGGGATTATATTGCTACGTACAATTAGTGTTTTCCCATTATATATTGTCACATTGATTTGATAACTCGCGTAGGAAAATCGATTGTTCAGATAGACGTGGTTCTTTGATTTAGTGGAGTGTCTGTGTCTATTTTTTCCGAACGTTATAAAAAATAAATTTTTTTAAATACTCGGTAAAAAGTTATCAACACATAAATGATAATACTTGTTGTAATTCAAATCTCGATGTTATAAGTGAGAATGAAAGTGAAAAATACCAATTACCAAAATACCAAGTATGCACAGATAAGTTTCTTTTCATTCCTCTAAATCTCCGAAAACCCACAAATTTGTAACCTATGTAAACTCGTTTATTAATTACTAATTAACATAAATAAGCTGTTTGCAAGTAACACCCAAATAAATTATTTTACTATACAAGTGCTCTTATTCTAGTGCAACGTAAAACTTAATAAGTTTAATAGCTGTTAATTCTCGTTTTTTCTACATTTGGGTACACAAGAATTGAATCCCATCATCATCCCCATGAATTCTATCATCATTTCATCATTTACATCAAATATAACGCTGAATATTACAAAAGAAGGATCTAAACCTGTTCTCAATGCAGGAGGATATTGATGACACTGACGTTTTCAGGACGAAACATTTATACAAAACACATTATACAAAAGTATAACGTGGCATTCACGATAGAAATATAAAAATGGCAAAGAATTACTATTCTTCAGACAATGTACATTCCAGTTCAATTATTTCGAGCCAAACTCAACTTACCTTTTCTAAATCACAAATCAAAAATAAAAGTGACTAATATTGAAGTATCAAACATTTGACGCAATTACTCGATAAATATCCAATAAATGTAAGTTCAAATAGAGAATTACCTTATTCCTCATGCCACAGTCGGCTGAGGAGGAGCAGATTTAGGCGACGACAGATCTTTAGAGAGGAGGTGTGCTAGCCACTAATGTTGCAAAATCACGAGTTGAGGACATGACACGCTACACCGCACATCTCTCACTGCCACATGCAGAGGTCGTTGACGCAGAGTCGACGTGGCTGAGAGTCTGGCTTTGGCAACGTTTGCGCAAGTAGATAGATCCACAGAGGGAGTGAGACTGGTAGTATGGATATTTGTGACGAATAAATGGTTCGCCTGAAGGATAGATTGATTGATTG
The DNA here is from genome assembly GCA_011170035.1 of Teleogryllus occipitalis. Lineage (NCBI taxonomy): Eukaryota > Metazoa > Arthropoda > Insecta > Orthoptera > Gryllidae > Teleogryllus > Teleogryllus occipitalis. The sequence goes on along the minus strand of BLKR01016402.1, from coordinate 5,436 downwards.
ATTTTTTCGTGTTTTCGGGCGCGTCAACTGTTTCGGTCATTAGTCCCGTTGGTGTAGTGCATGTTCTTTTTTCTCGGGAGATGGCGGTGATCTTCCCCCACTGAATGGCGAGATCCGGCGCCGACCTACCGTCGGCTAGTGGGGTTTTCCCCTAACCAGGACTCCCTCCTTGATTGATTCTTATATTGCGTTTTCTTGTGGAAAAATTAATAATGATACAATAAGAAATAAGGCAAGAAATCTACAAAGAAGAAGAATATATATTCCAGCGATGACTCAAAACGTTATTATGCTCCAGTAAAAAGACAGTGTTATATTGCCTTGGCTTGCCATGGTGCCAACTCCGGACTCTCTGCGCTGGAAGCAGCAAAAACAAAAGAGCAGCAGAAAGGAAACAAAAGTGTGTGGAAACAAAAGTGTGTGCGTGGGAGGGAAAGGCTGCGCGCTCGAGACAAGCGGTATTACCTTAATAAGCGCCCCTGTCAATTTTTTTCTGAAATTGCATAAGGAAAAGGAAACAGACGGGGATGGTCTTTTTTGAGAGGGGAAAAGAAAAATTTGAAAGCATGTGGTCGCTTTTTAGATACAATATGTGAAAGCCTGAAAATTGCAGTAGCTCGAGGAAGCACTGGCAGATTTTGTTGACGTGTACTAAACAAACTAGCGTGTATGTACTCTTTTTGTCAGGTACCTACAAAAACTTTGCAAGAATTTCACATATGCTCGTTATTTTCACTGTCTAACGTGGTGTATTCCTTACTTTTTCACAACTTTTCAATACTTTAAAACTACGTCTTCGTGCTTTCTTTAATTTTTTAAGCAACGCTTTTAGCTACATTCATCGGTAAACAAATTTCAAAGAAATCTCCCACCAATACATTGTAAAAAATGCAATTGTAAAAAAATTTAAGTGTCATTTTGATGTGGGTTAACATGCATAACTCTTTTAATATTGTGAACTTTCATGTTTAATAAAGTAAATGCAGCACAAACCAAAATTGACTGGTTCATATACTCCTAAATATTTCAAAACTCAAAATTGCACGTTTGAATTCAAAATGAAAAAATGTGATGAAATAATATTTCGTAAAAATATAGAAGTAAAACTTAAATGTTCAGTGCTTTACCTGGGTACTAAGGTGTAGTTAATCTGAGAATAGGTAACAAATCAATATGATTATATAATGGTTTTATAACACTGAAATTATATATTAAAACCAGTTACAATGTTATTTAAATACTTTCATGTCCGCTTTTTGCTGTACGTAACAATTTCTTCAATTTCATTCTTTACAAGAGAGAATAACATTTTTCTTTTACTCTCTATAAGTACAGCATGGCGAAGACGATAGAACCTTTGCTTACCGTTATAAATTTTAAGCCTTTTATAGATAAATAGTGGGAGTTATGTTAGATATCTAGACCGTAGACATTGCAGGGAGTAGAGATTCATCGTCTTGACAGATAGGGGGTTTAAGTGGACAATAAGTAAGCACATTGTTACGTAATATATATTATCTTTTGTAAAGGATACTTTTATTATGCATTTTTACTTACTTATCGGCTTCGAAACAGCAGCTCACTTGTAAAGACAACAATGTTTATTGAAGCCTGGAAATGAAAAACACTAAGGGGACAGAATTACATATTTTAATATTTTTATGTAAACCGTCGATTTTGTTAGGTGAATATCTTGGGAGAAAGTATAAGAGCTTGAAATATTTCTTTGTGGTCGAAAAACACTTTAAATACGTAAAAGTGGGTATCGTTCTTATTTTATCTGTTTCTTGAAACTCTGAAACCGAGTGAGTTGGTTTCTCACTTCCAATGGTCATAAACGTACTACAAAAATTGATAGTACTTTTATTTCTCTCGAAAAGTGTTTCATGTTTCATGCAATAGATGGCACAATTTTCTTAAAATAAATAGAACGTCACTCGGCTCACCTATAGGTTTGTTTACATCTTCAGGTTGCTCTTCATTAAATCTTTTACCCCTGGACTGAATCTGTCCATCACTTGAAAATCGTAATTTAGAGCTACCCGATTGGAGTCCGCAAAAGAGAAGGGGAGAGAGCGAGAGAGCCAGAGAGAGTGAGAGCGAGAGAGCGTGAGAGCGAGGTAGCGAGGGAGAGAGGTAGAGAAGGAGAGAGGGAGCGAGAGAGAGAGGGAGGGAGAGAAAGGGAGAGGGAGGGAGAGATGGAGCGAGGGGGAGATGGAGCGAGGGGGAGATGGAGCGAGGGAGAGATGGAGCGAGAGAGAGAGGGAGAGAGGGGAAGGGAGGGGCAGCGAGGAAGATAGAGGGAGGGAGAGAGAGGGAGGAAGAGAGAGGGAGGGAGGGGGAAGGAGAGGAAGGTAGAGGGAGGGAGAGGGATGGAAAGGGAGGGAGTCGGAGGGCGAGACAGGGAGCGAGTTAGAGAGGGAGGAGGGAAGGAAGGAGAGAGGGAGGGAAAGAGAGAGGGAGGGGGGGAGATGGAGAGTGGGAGAGGAAGGGAGGTGAGAAATAGAGAGCAAGGAAGAAAAGGGGAGGGAGAGAAACACGCCCCAGTGAGTTCCCGGGGAATCCCCAGGCACCCATTTTCCAGTTCATCGGCTCTAATCAAGTTTTATTGGTTATCCCTCTCCGCGGGCATTAACGGGGCGCCGCCGTCTGTGCGGCCGCGTCCCGCCGCAACACACACACACACACACACACACACACACACACACACACACACACACACACACCGCCTTCGCACGCATCGGGCAGCGCACGCTGGCCTTCGCGTCAAAGGTCAGCACTCGGACCCATAAATTTGGCTCTTCGTATTATTTACTGTAACCTCCGCTTGCGTGTCAACGCGTCCCGTGAATCACAGTATATGATGGTGTAATGAAAATCAGCACATCGACTGCTGCGGATACTTCCGCCAGCTTATAGAAAAATAGAAACGGGAGCAATAGGATTGACGTATCATAGAGCAAGTATTTTCAAATGGGTTGAAGTATAAAAATAGAGAACAGGGAAAGTGCGTTTCTCAGCGAGAGTATTTTTAAAAATATTTGTATCTTTCGTCGTAGTTAAAATGATAAAATAAGGCTAGGAACACGATTTGTTGGAAACATTTTTAGGTTAATAATTACGAAATTAATGATTGAATTAAATAATTTACTAAAGAAATTAATTATCAATTAAATTATCTAATTTTTGTTCAAAAAATTGTATTAGAAACTTACATAAGAGATTTCAGTAATACGGAAGTTGACATACGCTCATGTGGTATTAACAGGCAACTGAAAACTTCTACATGTTATAACAACATAGAAGTCATAAATATGCATAATGCAATATCACGTAAATCTGAGGTTTCACATGCATATTGTGAACAATTACATTGTATAGTGAAAATAAATAGTATAGTAAAAAAATAAAATCGTATTCTCAGGAAAAAGGGAAAAATAAATAATGAGATACATAATCAAACGTTGTTCATCATTTTATTTTCATTTATTGTAGGGACATATTTTATTTCAAGTATCATTTTGTTATGAAGATAATACAATTCTATAGCTTTTGAATTTGTTTATTCAAATTACTATCATCCCTATTTCACATTCTAACGCTGGAAGAAGATAATATCTCAATCAAGCCCTATTTACATTGTCACATACCTGATAGCGTATCTACATGGACGTGTAATGAATCAGTTTGGAAATTGCTTCTCAGTTCAGGTGCAATTTCTTTTTCCAAGTGACGTTCACTCCTGACAATATTCAAAACACCGTATCAGTGGTAATACTTATAAATCTCTACTATTACTAATACGATGATTTATTTTAAAAAATATTGGCTTTTTCATTTTTTCCTACTGATATAGATGTGATCCTCTCTCAAAATATATATCTATATAAAGGGAAAATATTTTTAGACCTTGCAAAGAAATATTTTAAACAAGTAAGTAGTAGCATACCGTGCGAGACCTCAGAAATATTAAAACCCCAACTTTCTTCTTTCCCTCCATTTCCATATTAATTAGAAATTTGTTAAAGAAAGATGTTTATTTGTTTAAAATATGTGTACAGATAATTTCCAATATACTTACAGAATATCAAATCAAAATTAAAAACAATTCAATTGATATTAAAAAAACTTCAATAAAAGTTTAAGTGGCATAGATATATCTTCTTAAAGTAAGTCACCACTCCCTTAAAAACAACATAGAAAGGAAATATACATTTTTTCTAGACAGAATGCTTTTTTGCTTTTCTTGATAGTCACAAAAATATTAGAAAATATTTTTATTCTTGAGAAAAGTCCGTTAAGTTATCAATGCAAAAATATAGGATCGGGCAAGTACAATCATACTCTTTACAATGCTTAAAATTGGTATTACAATGAAATGACCTTTCTAGAAGCGCTCCAAATCAGCAAAAAATGTAATAGAATGTCTGATCCTGTAAATTACGGTGCGAGAAACGTTTTTCTGAGACCTTTTGTCTCAAAATTTCAGGTATTAAAGCCTAAGAAAGCTTCATTTTAGAGTCATAAATAAATTGATTTCAAGAAGGCTGCCCCAGTGCTGCGGATTGCTTTTTTCGTAAATATTTAAATGCAATTTTTTACCAATTCTTCATATTTAAAAAAAATTAAAGTGTAATTTATCAAGTTATTATGAAATTCTCTTTCTTTAGATACCTCATTTATAAAAATTGGTTGTGTGTGAGACCCCCGAAATTCGATTATCCTACTGAAATAATATACTACAGAATGGTTATTTGACATTCCGACTTCAACATGGTGAATAAAAACATTTCTTCTTATTCATCTTGGTTCACCTCGCAATTTCCAGAAGCACATACATGCTCTGCATGTGATAAGTAGTGTGTTCTTTTCTTAAGGCACTCTTCGGAGGGAGTTGGGCGAAAAGAGAGTACACGGAAAATCCTAATCACAAATTTCGGACGCATAAGTCACTTCATCCGAAGATCAGGCGGAGACTGTGTTTCTTCGGTGCACAAGAGAATAATGTGAATGTCTATGAACGGGATGAGGGTTTATGTGTCACGTCAATATGATGTGCTTTATTTCCTACTCATATTTCAAATTTTTATCTTATAATATTAAATGTTTACTTATTACTTAACAGTTGACTATTACTTATGAATTCTTTACATAACAGTTCACTAACGTAACTTGAATTATTGATTAACTTAATCATTGTTTGCTTATTGACTTATTTATTTCTTTTCCATTTTAGGCTCCGCTCATACTAATCTGTGCTATTTTCCACTCCCTATTTTTAGTTTCCCTAATGGTCCGGAACTTTCCTAGAAATGTTCCCAATTCTTTCATGAATTTAGACCTTTTATCACATATAATTCGTTTCTATGTTGGAAGTAGTAGTTTCCCATTCCCATCCATTTTCCTCTCCATGCTTCGGTCGCACAGCAAATTAAA
>BLKR01016401.1:0-28837 GCA_011170035.1 Teleogryllus occipitalis | reverse complement strand
ATACAGCATCCTAAAAAAATAATCCACTACCATCTCTTTTTTGGGCCTTGACTGGTTTCTGAAATAAGTGATTCAATTGTGCATTCATCAAAACAATGATCTTCTTCACTTCAGACTCGTTCCTCGTACAAGAAAGAACTTCTAAGAAGAGCGAACGAAACAAGAACAGCTTTAAAGTAAATTAACTTAAATATCGATTTCATTAAACGCTGAAGGATGAGATTCATTGATGGACTTGCTATGAGAATACCTGCGAATGCTTGGAAGAAGTGTCGCTTGATAGTTCCATAAGTGAAATATACGAACAGCATAACCACGAAGTCCCGAAAGACAGAAGAATCAACAAATCGCTAAAGTGAAAAGCCATCGAGGGTATTTCTGCGCTTCTTTCGAAGTTTTTTTCACGCTGAACTAAGAGAAGGAGACCACATGAAGCAGCGAGTATCAACAGGAACATCAACGTGCATTTTCTGCCGGGACGGGAAACAGTTATTAGCTTTTCTTCACATAACATAACCGAACCCTCATTAAACCTTTAGTCGGCTTCGAAACTGTCAACTTCCCACCAACGGTTTTCAAGCTTTTTTAATTAAATCTGAGAAATATATTTTTCTTTCCAGGTATTTTTATGTCCTTGATTTATGTTAATGTGAAATTATCTCGCGAACTCTTAGCGCATGTAACCAAGAGTACTCGAGGCAAGAAACGAGCGACGAGAGTAGGAGTTTAGAGCCACGTCTCACGACGCACGTCAGATCTCCTCACACTGGCAATTTGAGTCAAGGCATAAATAGTTACAAAATGTCGGAATGAAATCAGGCGACTAAGAGCATTGGCAGATCCTAGTTTGAAGAAACTAACAATAGGAGCTTCCTTCACCTCACACCAAAGGTATGGAAAACAAATTAAATGAAGACTTTTCTTGTGTACTATTTGGCTGTCAACCAAAAACCAAAATCTAGTGACAGATCATATGCAGATTCACATCACGTGCTATTAATAGTATTTTAATTAGTACTATCTTCGGCAGTTTTATCCTGAATATAATTTTAAGTTGTGCATTTGGGATTTTTGTGGTTAGCCTCCAATGTTTACGCAGGCGGCTGTTTTGCGAGCGCCACTGGCCAGGCCGAGCTGCTGCACACGGGGTCTGCGAGCGGGCGCAGGGGCTGCAGCGGGTGCAGGTGGTGGCGCCAGTGAAAGCGCAGCCGCTGACCCGCGCCGCCTGAGGTCAGCGCTATTCGCGTGGGAGGGTCGGCGCGGGTGGCCGCTTGGGAAATCCCCGCCCCGGGCGGAGCAGGGCGCGCGCCACGCGACGGAAGGCCGGAGGGTCCGCGAGGGGCAGCAGTCGCCGACTCCGGCATCGTACCTCCAAGAAGGGACGTAGAATCAGACACGAGCTCAAACTAAGCGACTTAACGTCCTCTTGCCCCATAGCCCCGCCAGGCCGCTCACAGGAGTTCAGAAATGAAAACTAACGGGATAATGGGGGTTTTCGTGAATGAAGTATTAGTTTGGGGTGGTCTGGTGTTTCCCAGCGTACAAAATACGGTGTAGTTTGAACTCTCCTCACAACCAGATATAAAATAGCGAAATAGGCGACTCTGAATCTAGTGATGCTTTATCTTACAAACCTACTCATGATAGTACATTACCTCACAAAATAATGTCCCAATATCTTCCAGAATAAATGTTAAATATAATAATATAAAGGAACAATTAAAAATTCGTACTTTTCGACCACAATAGACGAAATGTTAAAAGGGAGAGAACACTCTTATACCTCGATTCAAATAACTTTGTTTAAAAAAGACAAGACTGATCACTAGATTAAAGTCAGTCAATTACAAAATAAACCATTCAGTCATTTTAAAAAAATATCAATGGACGTTTCAACTTCTATGTGTGAGATTCCTTCAGGAAGAGGATCTCACACATAGAGGTCAAAATGTCTATTAATAAAAATTTTAAAATTTTGAATGGAATTTATAATTTTGGATTTTATAATTTTATAATTAATTTAAAAAATGTACATCTCGCGTAGTATACGGGCATGAGTGTGTACGAGTGCACAAATGCACGTGTGTGTGTACACATGTAGAGTTGGCACTGAGGACCGTTAAAACACGGGCAAACGCGCGCCTTTTAACGATCGTCGAGTGCACATACATCTTGTGTGACTTCTACTCTGGACCTTCCAATCGCAGATGAACAAACAAAATTTGTTAAAGCTAATCCAATCCACTCCTGAAGTGCAAGGTCTAAGTACACAGAGACGTAGATTTTGATAATAATTTCGAAACACATCGTCAGCAAAAAGTATAAAAACATTGTAGTTTTGGACTCATCACAAACATTTCCCAAATGAATATCTAGTATTATCATATTGGTTTATATAGTTACTTTATGTGTAAGTGTTCATTGGCAGCCAGTCAAACTTGTTTTTCATGAGTAGGAATCTTGGAAATAAATAACCTGCATAAATGAATCCGTCACTCTAAGAAGCTAATTAAATGCATTTTTACTTCAGGAAAAACACACACATATAGACGTAATCTTGGACGTCCATATCCAAGCAAAAGGCAAGCGTGACTATGCATCGCGATATGACTGGGCAATAGCAGTTAACGCTAATTGCGCTGGCTCGTATCCAAGAATTCGCACCATTCTACCACGGAGACCTGTGTTCCCAACTTGCTGCATTCATTCTTAGCCACCGTTATGAAATTGTTCTTTACTATCACCCACATTTTTAATATTCGCTCATTAGCTTAGAATATTATGTGTTATTCTTCACCCAAACCACAGAGAGGAATATAAATTTATTCTGCGTTCATTTACATTTGAAATAAATATAGTTGGCAAGAAGAAAGATACGTGTTTTATTATTTGCAAGAGTTATATTGTTCTTCACATAGAAAAGTTTGTTTTACGAAATTAATGTAACCCAAAAAAGTGAATACGTACCCGTGCGAATAAGAACTTATGTAAATTAATTCTTATTTTTAATTTGTCAGTCAACTGACATATTCATGATTCTTTTCCACCGAGCGAAATCAATAAATGGCAATTTTGTTTCGCCTCACTTGGGTAGTCGTAATTATTTTAGGACATTACATAACATGCGGTCTACTCCAAACGAGTACATGCAAAGGAGCACAGAGTTCCGAACTGACGGTTTCTCATACAGAAAGATACAACACGCACAACAGATATAAAGCAATACTTGAAAGGCTGATCTGCATCTAAATCTACAATCTTCGTATAAGAATCTTAAAATAATAATGTACTTCCGAAAAAAATGACACCTTCCATACCAAGCGGCGTATTTCATTGAAGTTCTGTCAGCTGGAAAGGAATTTCGAGTTCTATGCCTCGGTGAACACAACCCTTCCGTATTTTAATAATCGTCGGTGCAAGAGCGCCAAAGTAAATACTTTTCAAAGACGTAATAAGCAAAAACGAAGATTTTAGCTAACAATCTTTTCTAACAAATTCAAGATGGTTCATTCTTTTTACAGATCATTCAAAATCTTTAAGGAGGACACACGTTTTCATTTCCAAGGGGGTGAGTGAAAAGAGATTTAAAATGAAAACACTGATGTTCGCTGATTATCACCACGTATTTGGATGCTCAGGCGCACAAGCAACCCGCAAAACGCATTATACCTTTAAACTTATTAAACTTTATTATCAAACTTTACCATAGTGCATAAATCCGAACGAACGTTGTCCCCTTGCAACAACACAAGTTATGCTTTCTGTTCCGCAATATACAAAATCCTTTTTGGATGTTCTATTACTCTTTTTTGCCCTTCTCGTAACTCCCATAGATGTCAGAAGCACAGAAAGTTGGGTTCCAGTCTGGAGATCTTTTCACGTTTCAAATAATAATTTAAAAAGTACTGTTTTGAATTTCTTTCCTTTGGTCAAGAATCTTTGGGGCCCTCCTTATACGTTCTTTGGTGTTACCACTCTTCTGGATACTTTAGCTATTCAGAACATGTTTAATCTTCGGAAGAAACACTGCACAATACACCATTGTAACGTTTATAAAGTATTTCGTAATAAAAAACTTTAAATTTTGGAACATGCGGTGAATATGTGAGACTTTTACCCTCTTTATTATTCTAGTCTTCTTTTCAAGTAAAAAAAAATTAAATATTTAAAGCTATTTTTCAGAAAATTTTGAAAATGTCATTCAGGCTCACACGACGAGCTCTCAAGATTAAAAAATATTAAAATTCTATAATTCCGATGTATGCGTTACGTTAGTGCTGTAAAGCTTCTAATCTGGTAAACTTCGTTGGAATATATATATATATATATATATATATATATATATATATATATATATATATATGGTAAAGCATTTTTTTGTCTGAAACCACTGAAATCTCGATCTCGACTGGACTAATTCAAATACTTTTCTATGTGAAATGTAGACTACGGGAAGCAAAAACACCAATCGTGAGGAGGTCGTACAGTGTTTGAACGAACGCATGAACGGTGCTCACGCGGAACATGGCGCGCATCAACCCGAGGCGGCGGCGGCGTCGACCGCGCGCGGATCCGCAATGGCTCGAGCCGTGACGTCACTTCCGGGTCTCCTACCCGGAAGCGGGAGCGTGGGGCGCCCGGGCCGGAGGTCGGCGAAACGAGCGCTGGATTCGCACGGCACTTGACCGCCGCGCCGGCCGCCCCCGCATGCCCGTGCCTCCCGCTGGCCAAGGAGCGTGGCAGGCTCCCCGCCCACCTCCGCCCGCCTCGTGCACTTTGGCACTGTAAGCACGCAGTCGCTTTGCAACATGACCCTTCGCCGTCCAAAGTCGCCGTGAAAAAAGAACTCGTGATAAATGTCCCACGCGTGGTCGCTTCTGTTCAACACCTCACGTGTCCAGCAAAACGCACATTGTCGGTGCAAAGCAAAAGTGACACATCTAAAAAAAATTTTATATGCGGTTTTACCCTGAGCGGAGTTGTTTATTTCGCGAAGTATATATAGGGCTAAAGTGTACACCTACCGTGTTTTGAACGTGAAAGCTTTTCGTTACCCTTTCTTGCGTCTTAACTACGTACGTAGTTAAGAGAAAGTATAGTAATTCTGTGAAAAAAAACGGCGATTTCTCGACAAAAAATCTTATTGTCGGGCCCTGGTAACGAAAATGTAGATAAATCTTGTTCCTATATGTGCATTACTTCCTCTAACACATTGTGTAGTGACAATCCGTGTTTTGTGGTTTCCTGATATCAAAAAATCGATTGGTGACAAAACGTCTGCCTACAGTCAACGCTAGCGACTAAGCAAATCTGACGATTATCTCCAAATTTGATATTCTCCGAGCGGCTTGAACGAACTCGAGGCTCTGAGTTTCAAAGAAATATTTGGATTTTGGGGAACTTCTTATTAAGTACTTCACAATCCAAACATTTTCAAAATTTTCAAAATTAAAAGTGGCTCCAAATTATTTGATTTCTTTGGTCTTAGGATACCTTAAAAAGCACGTTTAAAACAATGGCGCATGTCATATTTCTGTTGACATCCCTGATTTTTCGATAACTGCAAAAGTTCAAAGCTTTTTCGCGTTCTCTCTACAACAATACTGAAGATAATTTTTTTCTCAATGAAATCTGTTGTTCAAAGACAGATCTTGAAATAATGTCATGTTCAATGTTTAGAAAATACAAGTAATTTTGCGTGTAATAATGGCAATTTTTAAACATCATGTAATATTGACAATTTTCTTCACGTTTATAAGAAATACGGTAAAAAAGGAGCAAGTCCCATTTTCGACAAACTGAATTTTACAAAATAGCAAAAATATTACTAACAATGGAACAGTACAACACTGAAAACAGATGTTTTACTTAACTGAAATTGCTTTTAAAAAATGTCTTTAAAAAAGATTGTGTACATTGTATTAAAAATTGTAGTTTTCGCATAACTTTTGCTTAAATGTAATTTATAAAACAAAAACATTCTCAAAAACCTGTTTCAATATTTTTCTTCGAAATTTTTGCTTCATTAGAGCAAAAATCCTTAAAAATCTCATTTCCTTTTAACTCTCTGAATTCTCAAAAATTGCAAACGTGAGAAATCATGGGAGAGACGAGTTCAGAAAAAAATGCTAGTCATTTTAAGCTGTTGTAGCACCACTAGTTTAGTGGCAATACACTTGTTACTAAACATATGTGCATTTCTTCACTTAACTCATAAAACTAGAGGGGAATGTACGGCATACCGAAACTTTTCCTCCTCTGAGTGTTTTTATTAAACAATTACTCATATTTCACAAAACTTCATTACGTTATTTCTATAATTCACTGAAGTTATCTGAAAACATCCAAACCACAAGAATCAACATGTCTGAAAAATTCCTTGAAAAGTTAAGACATCTTAAAATTTCGAGCGATATTCCTCTTCAATTTTTTTTAGCTCTGTCCGAGACGTACCAAATCATTAAGCCATTAAAATCGAAAAAATCAGCAGGCCATGACTTAATAAATAATACAATGATGAAAGAATTACCTCGAAATGCGATTACAGCATTAGCAGCTCTCTTCAATGCATGTTTAAGATTACGATATTATCCAAAAACTGTTTTTATAACACCAATATGCAAGCCGAATAAAAATCCCTAAGATTATAATAGCTATAGACCAATTAGTTTGTTACCGACCTTTGCCAACATATTTGAAAACTTATAAAATCCCGTCTATTCAATTTTTTCGCCGAAACCAATGCGCTACCCAATTCGCACTTCGGTTTTCGTCCAAATCACTCCACGAGCCATCAGTTGTTAAGAGTAACGGAGTACATCGCAGAAGGATTCCACAACCGAATGTCCACAGCTGCAATTTTTCTCGGCATTGCACAGGCCTTTGATAAATTGTGGCATCGTGAACTGCTTTACAAATTACAATCAGTAGCTGCCCCGAATTACCTCCAAAGTATCATTAAAAGCTTCCTACCAGACAGGGATTTCAAAGTTAGTATTAACAGTACTAAACCAAGAGCACACATAATCAAATCCGGCGTGAGAAGGTTCTCACCTATCTCATTTATTGTTTAACATATATGTAGCAGACTACCCAGAACTGACCTACTCAGAAATAGCACTTTATGCGGATGATACAGTATTATTTAATGCAAATACAAATATTACCAACGCTTGCAAAGATCTCCACGCGGATTTCAACGAATTTGTCAAATAGTCAATGAAATGGAGAATTGCTATAAAATCTACCAAATCACAGCCTAAAATGTTTTCATTAAGAAAAATACATCAACCACGACAAATTAAAATTAATAATACTGAAATTCCATAGCTCCATAATGAAACACCCGTAGAATATCAGGGTTTATTTCTAGATCAAAAATTAACATGAAAACCCACATTCAAGAAAATACAAACAAAACATACACAAAAATTAACAAGCTTTAACCAATAATAAATAACAAGTCAACGCTTAGTGTGAAATATGTATAAACCATCTTTAACACGATCATTCGTCCCTCATTAACTTACGCCTGTCAAATTTGGAACAATGTAGCAAACACCCGTCTGAAGAAACTACAAATCATACAAAACAAGTACTTAAGAATAGCCATACAAGCCCCATGGTTTATTCCAAATAAGCAAATACACGAAGAATTAAAACTTCTTCCCAATAAAGAATACATTCAACAGAAGAGCAACAGATGTTTCCCCCTTCTTCCGTATTGTACAAGTGCATAAATATTTAATCAGTTAAAAATGCATCCATTCCAAACCGCATTATCTCCCGATACCCCAAAGACTCTCTTAAGTAATTTAGAACCGTAATTTGGAATGAATCCACTATCCCCCATCAGTTCTGCGGACGAAAACGTTAAATAACTAAGCATAAAACTTAGCATAAACTAATATAAGCATAACTAGCATAAACTAAGCATAAGAATCTTTTCTGAATTACTGCTCTGCAGACTTAGTTTACGAGGTAGCCGTGCGGACTCCTCAAATACTGTTAGCCTAAAGGCCAAAATTATGTGTTAATAAACTGTACATTAAAACTCCTGAATGGCATATCATGCTGAACAGGCAGAAAAAAAATTCGAGCAGCAAGGAGCAGCACACTAAAACTATAGGAGTAAGAAGCGACAGTAGAAAACCTTTACATATTCACTATTAGAAAAAAGAAAACTCTCAAACCTTTGTTTCATGTCATTCAGTATTAAGTTTCGAAACTAATGAAATGTGCGAGGATTACACATTCTGGAACAATACAATCACTATTCACTCTGAACACGTAATTCAACAAGTTTATAAAAAAAATCCATTAAATTTTTAGATTTACCAATATCTTTACATGTATGTTATAGGGAAATATGGAAAGAAACCATGCGTTCACTTTACCTTAAAGAGTCATAATGCACCTCATAAGAATATAATCACTGAATTTTCTTTTTGGAAGGATTCATGAGTCAGCCGATTGCTGGTACTATTAAACCAATTAAACGGAAAAATACGTGTCACCTGTCTTAGCAAAGGATATCCGAGAACTAATTACTCGAAAGCATCAAATTCGCAGACAATAGCAAACAACTCGTAACCCTTCAATTCAACGCATCTTCAATGCGTTAACGCGACAGGTAAAACATAACTAGAGCAACTCAGATTCTCACAATTTAATACATTTACCTCACAGTTACAACCGAATTCAGTTTCACTATGGTCAGCTATAAAAGTAATTACTAAGAATAAAAAAGCATCTTAAACCTTTAAAATATAATAATATTCTAGCTACTTCCGATGCAAAAAAAGCCGAACTACAAGGAAAACACTTTGACAAATCATTTACATCCAATTCCTCCTCAAACGATAATTTTACTCAAAATATAACACAAAAATTAGCAAACTCCTTCCATACAGCGCCAGAACGAATAAAATTCATTCCTCCTTCTGAAACTATCTATTTAATTTCAAAACTAATAAAACGCAAACTCCTCAGGTATTGATCCTCCCAACTCTAACAAAAATATTCGAAAAAGCTACCTTAATTAGAATGAAGAAATTCATTGGAGACAACAACATTCTTCCCACGGCTCAAATGGGATTCCGTAACAATCATTCTACAACTCTCCGACTCCTAAGAGTTACTGATTTCATAGCTACAAATTTTGAAAAATTCAAGCATACCTTAGCACTCTTCTTAGATACAGAATAAGCTTTGCAAAGAAGCAATGCTTTCTTTGCTAAGTTTATTCTGTATCATATGCTATTTTGCAAAGAAGCATTGCTTTCTTTGCAAAATTTGACTTTTTGGTCGAGTTTCTGCCTTTTTTCTTTCAATCTTAAACTTCAATTTAATGAAATATTCGATAATCTTTTTGCTTTTTTCATTTTAGAGATAACAACGTAGCACTATATAAATTTGCTTCTAAGAAGTGTATTTTCATTCCCACGAGCACCCCCAACCTTGGCAGCACCAGTAGATGCTACTATTTTCTAAATCTCATGGCATTCAAATATTTTCTGCTTCTAATGGATGTGTTCACGTACCACTGGATACAGCGGAATCACGATTAGATTAGTCTACCATCGTGTATTAAGAGTCGATATCATGCTTATCCTCAAGGACATTAAGCTGTATTTTTTTAAAAAAAAATCAGCCGATTACCCGGCGTTGCCCGGGTATTTATTTACTGTTAGACCCGCTCGCTCGCTTCGCTCGCACTGCCTCACACGCCCTATCTACTTACTCTGGCCGCCCGGATCGCCCACTCGGGCTCTGCCCATCTCGTTTATAAACTATAACCAATGTTGAGACTTCATTATAACAGAATCTTCTAGTGATTATTTGTTGTGTTTGTGAATTGGGAACAGTGGCCTCTGTTCACTACACCACGAGTCAACTGTATGAAGATGCACTGAAGGAAATCATTTAAGAATAAATAGGTAAATTTGCTGTTGTTAAAATACTTTTATTTATTACCAGAAGTCCTCCATAAAGCGATCAACATTAATGTTGCAGTATTTCTCTTTCAATAAAATAGAGAGCTTTTGTTTCTACATGCCTGTTTTCTTGGTGCTTTCTTCACTTATGCAATAATCTGTGAGGCATAAAACAGGTTTACTTTATCATATACGCCATTCCCTGGGTCTCAGCGGATATTTGTAATTAATGATAGCTAGTAAACAGAACCATCATTTCAAAAAGAAAAGATTGCTTTCTTAACTGAAGAGAAAACATTACAAATGCAAATTAGATACAGCAATTCAAAACAGAAGGATTGTAGCATTCACTTCGAATTTAAATGTTACAAGTAACATCACAGAATATTCCATCAAATTTTTACCGTTAAATTCTGACATTAGATTTTCTTGTAGGTGATGTATACGCTCGACGGAAGATCTTATATTTTAATGTGTCACGATAAACGTTTCGTGACAGTGAAGTATTTCAATCTCAACCCAGATACATTAAACATCCGGAGAGCTGAATTCATGAGACATTCAACGTTCACGCCCTGATTTTCCACGCACACCTACCAAGAAAAAAATGGAAGAGTCCAGGTGAAGGGCACTAACACACTATCGATTACGGAGTGAGGATGACTCTTAGGGGGATGCCGCGTAGCACCATTTGCAGTAAAATACACTATACTGAATAAGAGACTTTCAATGCACCTACTGATTGCCACCAATGAGTAAGACAAAGATTGGAGTATTTCTCTGATTTGCGTATTGCGTAACTGCGTCGCTATTAAACTACATGTATTTTTTAAACAAATGAAATGTACAAAAAAACATAGCAAGTTTGATAAAAACAAAAGTCAATGACATAAAAAAAACACGGAAATATTTAGGAAATCAACATCGGATCTTTGGATACAAAAAAAGCAGAACTCCTTCGACTCCTAGAATCCACTACTGGGCACTTAGTTCCAGGTGTGGCTCCGTGAACACACGATATTTCGTGTCATTCATTAGAAAACTTCGTCCGCGTAGACTAATATAGCTCCCCAATGAAAATACGATACCGAATGCTGCGAGTTAGTTGTGCAAGGTCGGAGGGACGATGATTTCGAGATAGTGCGGATGTGCAACGCTTTTTGCGCTCCGCGCGCGCTCGCAGCTGGCACAAGTTGAAGGCCGGCGACGCGACGTCGCGCTTGCGTCTTCTTGCCGTTTATTGCGCTGGCAAAAAGCGACCTAAACCCGAGACAATAAATATTCGCCGCGACCCTCCCTCCGCGCCCACGCACCCGGCGCGGCGGCCTCCGCGTGCGCTGCGAGCGGCGGCCACCTGCTCCGCTGCGGCGGCGGAAGCCACAAATCCCGCCAAGGAAACCAGAAATTGCCTTGTCTTCCTTCCCGGAAAATTGCTGAATATTGACCGTGGGTTAAAGCAAATTTAGACTCTTTCTGAGAATCCAGAAATCTGAGGGGAAGTAATGTTCAGTACGGACGACCCATAGTCTAAGGAGCCGAATGGATAACGGTGCCCATTTTAAATTTCATACTCAATAAGAATATACTTGATCTACAAACTAATTAACCAATCCGAAGAGCGGACCGTTTTTTTTAGTGACCAATTCCGAGGCTACCAAAGAGATTTGTGGAAATCCATATAAGGAATTTAATAATAGGTTTACGAATAATAGGTTTGCAAGAAAATATCTCGGCTTCTTGCAAATATTCCATTCACTCTAATTTTAACTGAGCAACGTTAGTTATTCGGAATTCTTATTTTTGTCAGAATATTCATTCAAAAAAGCCTGTTAGAGCATTCCTTGAATAAGTTACACAACTGACTTACAGAAAAAAAAAAAAAAAAAAAATCGACGCGTTTCTTTTTAACAGTCACCGCAAGCTCGGACATTTCTCCAGATCTCTGCACACCTCGCCCTGCGCCCAGTCCAGGCAAATATTTGCCTCTCATTGTTCTGCCAGCATCATTCACGCGCACGCGCGGAGATCGTATCTTCGGAGCGCACACCCTGGCCACGAGCCGCCCCCGAGCGCAGCGCTCGCTGGGCGGCAGGGGCGGTGACTAATCCTGCCAATATGGTGCGGGCGAGTGGAGCCGGTCTGGGGCCAGCCGAAATAAATAAGGAACCGCCCTCGTGATCTGTCGGAGCGGGCGCCCCCGCAGCGATGGCGCCGTGGCGCCCCGCCGTCGCCTGCGCCGCGCGCACTGGGCCGGAAGCCTCCGCACCGAGGCCCAAACCAGGGGAGGAATGAGCACAAGTAGAAAACTTAAAGACGCTCTTTTACGTCCCTCTCTGCAAAGGAGTGAGGAGACACTTCTTTTTCAATACTTTTATAGTTTCTTCTCTCATTTCTTCCTGTATTTGTCCTTCCGTCTACCCCTCTCTTTTCCCCCTCTCTGTCTCTGTCTGTCTGTCTCTCCCCCCTCTCTCTCTCTCTCTCTCTCTCTCTCTCTCTCTCTCTCTCTCTCTCGTTATATGCGCGCATATGAGTGTGCACAGGGGGAGGGGGATCAGAAGGGCCGCGGGCCACCTGAAAATTCTGAAAGGGGCCCCGTAGTTTCACATAAGAAAATATATAATTTACATAAATATATTTAATCTCTGATATTCCTCCTTCTTAACCTGACAATTTGGGGAATTGTTATTTATTGGGGAAAGAGTTTCTGCGACTTATCTGGCAATCCTGTAAATCGTTCAGCGTACAATCAAATATATTTATTAATTGTATAAGTAAAGTATTAATAATTTCATTCTCCTCGTCTTTTTATTTAGTTATTAGTAATATATGTCACAGAACTAAAAAAGTTAATGAAAAAAGGGGCCCAGAAACGTAGTTCCCCCTGTCGTAGGCGAGTCGGCTACTCAAAGAAAACGTTCACAGGAGCGGGCGCCGCTACACGGCACTGGTGCTGATTAGCAATATCTATCAGAACGGGTTCACTTCTTCACAGCAAGGTGGAGGAAGTGAGTTGGGTGAGCACGAAGTGCCATTTCTTTCCCTTAAAGTGCCCCCGCCACTGTTTACGGCTTTAACGGTACGGCCGTGGCAATTGTGGATCATTGCCTTCCACATATTGAAGTCTAGAAGGCGGTGTACATGATTTAGCATGTTCTTTCCATTATACCGAGGAAAGTGACTTAGAATTGGTTATTGGGATGTGTATCATCAAGTAATTTATTTGAATAAACTAGTTAATAAAATGTTATCAGCTTTTTAATTGTGTGAATACAACCCCCCTTTTTTGTTTTAGTATGTACACGCCTATGCATTTCTATTTTATTTTGTTTTGACTTTCATTCCTTTTTTCTTTCTTTTTTTAAACTTTTTCGTACACCCCATACATTATTTATATATTAGTCATCGGTTGAACTATT
This sequence comes from Teleogryllus occipitalis, assembly GCA_011170035.1. NCBI lineage: Eukaryota > Metazoa > Arthropoda > Insecta > Orthoptera > Gryllidae > Teleogryllus > Teleogryllus occipitalis. The sequence continues at coordinate 15,486 of BLKR01016401.1, read as the reverse complement.
CGCGCGAAACCCTCAGGAAGCACGCTCGGCGCGTGCGCGTGCCATTTGGGCCCACCGTGAGGCTGGGCGCGGCGCGGCGCGCGGCGCGGCGCGAGGGTCTCGGCCGAAGGCTGGGAGCATCCGGGTTCGCCGCGTGGTGCGTCAGCGGTCAAGAAGAGGGGCTGGGGTGGCGGAGGGAATGCCTGTCCTCGAGGGCCGCTCGCGATGGCGTTGGCAAGCGATAGCACAACACCCCTTCCCTTCGCGAGGACACTGCCAGCGCCGCTCGCGCGCAGTGGACACGGCTCACGAAAGGAACGTCAACAATTCCCTGACACCAAGGAGAACTGAAGCTTGAAATTTACGATTTAGAATGCATTGAAATGTACAGATATTATGAATACACCGAGAAAAGACTCGAGAAGCTGTTGGGTTCTGAAAGGTCGAACTGCCAGATGTAAAGCAATACTGATGCAATCTCCCTTTCTTGCCAATAGTCTTACACCATTTTCCGTAATGTGAAATGCAACAACAACAAAATTAACTTCATATCATCACCTGCAGGAACAGAAATGGGAACGGAATGAACGCATTACATTCACTATACACAAAGATTTCGTGATACCAATATTATGATTTTATTATACTTCGGATTCGACGATGGAAGTTCTTTTTGTTTGTTTCATCCACGCACGTTAATTGAGAAGGAAAATATGTAGGAAAGATTGCATGTGTTTATAAATAGGTAGGGACTAGTAGACCAGCCCGAATTTGAACAACGCAAGAAAATACATTTGTTTGTTTTTACAAAGGAGTTAATATGTCGTATACGTCAAGTTCATTAATCCCATTTACTTTCAACAACTTAGTTTACATGAGAGTTGTTACGATGACTAATGCCGCAAAATTTAGTAATGAAAGATGAAGTCATTTACGATCGATGTAGGTTCGGATTTAGTCACAACGGTTAATTTAACTTGTCTGGGGCGATCAAAAAGAAAATATATTTTCTCTAATGTTCACCGTTTTACAGGTCAATTTATTTATGTATTTATTTAAAGTCGTACGCATTCATTTTTTTAAAATTCTTAGTAATATTATACCACTGGGGCAAACAAACAAAATAAGGCTATTCAAGTCCTCCACAAATCACGGTTACTTTTCCTCAACAGATTATCGTATCTCGAAGCCGTGTTGAATAACAGTCCCTGACCATTTGGATCATTGACCAGCCCAACGGTCCCACTGTCACCCACGACACCTCTGCGGCTTAAAAATATCGAGGCATTCGGAGTCAGGCGCCCGTCCGGGCTTCGTTCCACTCCCGTCGCCAGCGCCCCCCCCCCCCTCACCCGCCAGGTGGCCCGTGTGGCGTCTGGGGCGGCCCGCCCTGCCCGTCCGCGGGGTGGCGTGGCTGGCCCGCGGCCACGAGGCCCTGGCAGGCGCCGCCCTCTGCGCCGGCCAGGCCGCTCTCGTGTGTCAACGCGCTCCCCCCCCCCCCGTGCGGGAGCTCACTCGCAGCGGAGTACGCAAATGTTTCACCGCATCGGTGAATGAACGTCTGCGGGCGATATTCAGACGCCGCCGCCTCGACGGGAAGCACGGTCCACGTCAAATACGTTTTACACGACTTGATTTTAACGTAGGAAAAAAATTTTTTAAATTCTTGTCGGACGCGTCAAAATAAAGCGAAAAGTACGGTGGACGATCCGGTCTCGCCAGAATGATACACGATTTTTTAAAGGTCTCGCCAGAATGATGCTTTAATTAGTGTAATGCAAAGCGAATAATCAAATCAGATGCCAGCAAGCCCAGCAACTTCCTTTTACAAGAAAACATTATTAATTGGAAGTGGAGCAATTGATTATGGTTACGATAATTGAATCTATGGTAGATTCTTAACCGTAGAACCACATGATAACAATCCCACTAAAAATATCGCTTACTAGTTTCGTTCAACAGATACAGAAGATTATTATTGTTATTATTATTATTATGTAACTATTACTAGTATATAATTATTGTTAATTATTAAGTGACAGTAGTTGACAGAAAAGTTTACAACTTTTTGAGGTGTTATTTACTCAGATAATAAATCAATTGTAATATTATTTTCCCCCCCCCCCCCCCCCTGCGGCACAACATGCAGCAATCGACTTCAATAACGATCTTCTGCGCATGAGCAGATGCTCAAAAGTGATGTGAATCTCAAACTGTGCATGCACAGAAGATCGATATTGCTGTCGACACGCCGTGCAAAAACTCCCTAGTAATATCGAATACTTCGCTCAGCGCAATCGATTACCCAAATTGGTTAATCTACCTGGCAATGATTACAAATAGATAAAAAAACTCCAGAAGCGGCAACCTTAAATCTGTACGTCCGCGCTTTTGTCGCATACGTGTTGAGACGTTTCATTCGCCAACACTTTCTAATATTAACACACCATAACGACACTCCACGCCACTATTTGTGATCCTCCTGCGCTTCGTCACGGAGCAACCGCATTTAGCGAGGGGTCCGGTGACGTGCGCGCTCTTTGACGGAGTGAGTGATGGCCGCCGCACGGGCGGGCGTTTGTATGCAGGCGGAGGCGCGTCGGCCGCGCGCGTCGCCTGCACGTGCCGCCCGCGCGTTTCGGTGAATCGCAGCGTGGGAGGGGTGGGGAGGGGAGGGGACGGGCCGGCGCGACGCGGCGCGGGTGGGCCGAGCGGGGGAGGATTTCTTCCCAGTTGGTCACGCGGCGCGCCACGGTCTAGGGCAGGGTTGTCCACCTGGTGGCCCGCGGAGCCATTTATTGTGGTCTGCGAAAATTATTATTATTATTATTATTATTATTATTATTATTATTATTATTAATTAATTAATTAAACGTGAAAGTCCCTTGCTTCTATGTCGGCCGGGAACATTCTGAGCCTAGTAAATGCGCTCTGCCGGGGTCAACACCCTCTTAATGTAAAAAGAGAGTTTATATTTAAGATGTTTTTCCTAGTAAATTCAGAAATTCAAAATCATCTCAGTGTGTTTTACTGCATTACGCATGCTACAGCCTGATATCAGACATGGTTCTATTCCTCCCCCGTTTCAGAGTTGCCGGGCAAACCGCCGAGCGGGGAGCGCAAACAATGCGGGGTCACGTGTGGATCGCTCGAGTAATGAACATGTGGCCCGCAACCATATTAAAGGATTTAGTTGTGCCCTGTGATGCCTTTAATAAGACAGAATACTTGTGACGAATCCGTTAAAATAATGGAATTTTTAAATTTAAAGCCTGATTGTCATGTATTTCATCGGCTCGTAAGATATCCAGATGATCTCCGTAACGATATGAATGCCCAAACTACAGCAATTTATTCAGTTATCGATGTATTACTTCATCATAATATTCATTTATTTATTCACTTGTTTTCTTAGTGTTTCGTGTCTCTCTGCACTGCGCGGAAACGATGCTTGTCACAATATCTACTACACGAACGAGTTTTTTTCACAAAGGCGGCGGCTTTTCATCACATGTTTCAATTAATGTTGTTAACCTTAGCAGCAAACATATTGTAGACAAATACACAAATGCCTACATAGACATCCATTTCTATATGGCATTCAAACCTGCCAACATTTCAAGGCAAGGCAATTAAGGCGCTTCCGCCCGGCTATCCAGGTTGACTATTCACCTTCTTCATAAGGTTAAAGATGTTTCTTAATGGCCAATAATATGTTGCTACAGTACCTCTTTGTCACATAGGGATGTTCAAAAGTATTACAGTCATCCCTCGTGAGCACGAACTCGCTTAACACGGATTTCGCCGGAACACGAACAAAACTTCGGTCCCGGGCAGGGATTACTCTAATACGAACACATATAATACTCGGATAACACGAATTTTTATAAGACGAACTCCGATTATTTCGGTCCCTTGGAATTCTTGTTAATGAGGATTTACTGTATCTACTTTCCTGAGCGCAATGGGCGGTGACGCACACGCTACTGACCGCGGTGCAGCCCTGACGTAACATAACATTTTTTATTAAAAGGGACACAAAACTGATTATCTATTTAATAATAATAATAAAAAATTCTTTGATCGTATTTCAAAATTTCAATTATAATTCTATTTTAATTCTTGTTTTGTTGATAATGTTATTCTAAATTTTATTCTTACGAAAGAAACATTTGTAATTGTTTTAGAACTGTTTTACAGAACACCTGAAGATGCGACCAATTGCGTCGCGAAACGTGTTTTATGCAAGATGCATTCATAATATAAATATCTATGTATTTAAAAAAATAAGGTATTCTGCCATGGCTTAGTTTAGAGCTTCTACTGAACCGATTGTAGTATTTTTTCCTTTAAATGAAAGAACGTGATCTCTAGATGTGTTATCAGACATTGTTAGTGTTGATTCACCAACATTTACGGTGAAAATTAATTAATTAAATCATTCTTTAATAGTACGCTTATCAATAGTCATTTGTTTTCTTCCAAAGCTGCTTCATGGTAGCGCTGCTTGATGTTTTTGTTTGTTTTTTTTTTTGGTTATTTAAGGTCGCATCAACATCTTAGGTCATTAGCGACCACTATTGCTGTTAACGGTATGGTAACTACGTGGATGAAACGATATTGTGATTGATGATAAGGGGTGAAAGGACGAACACAAATACAACCATGCCCGAGGCGGGACTCGAACCCGCGACCCTTCGGTCCGAGATCACTACGACACTACTGCCTTAGCGATCTCGGCCACCGGGCCGGCTGCTTGATGTTTTGTTTTGATTGTTGAGATTTGTTTACAATTCGTCAAGGTTTTGTTTCAGTGTAATAATTGCATTGTGGCGCTGATAGTTGTCATGTATTTGCTTTTATGGTGTATTTTGTAGAGAACATTCGGACAGTGAGTTTTGGTCGGTTGTACTTAAGTAGTGAAGTTGTACACAAGTTATGCCCACACGCCCCAAAAGACGCAAAGGAACATTAAGTGGACGAAGGGAAAGAGGAAGTCAGCGTAGAAGTCGTGTTAGTGAGGTCATTTCGTTCTCTGTTGGGTCGTTGTCTATGATACGTCAGTTTTGTCCTGCTTTGCACTTCCCATGTGAGAGAAATTCTGCAAACGAGTTTACTGTGTTGCTTAAATGGGAAAATAAGTTTACATTTGAGCAATATGCCAGAAGAAATCAAAGTTGTTTATAGATGATGACACATCAAAAAACTTTAGAAATAATATTCGTCAGTATAATAGTGCTCTTTCTTTTGTGTCATTTGGTGCCGATATTGCATTGCCACCTGGTCATGGGCCATACATGTTCAAAATTTTGGAAACTCTACATCACAAAATATCTTCGTTATACCCTGAAGATCCAAACGACGCAACATATTGTGAACATTAATCTGGGCACAGTATTTTACATTTATCTCAGATCTCACCGTCAAATTTTGACGGGTTCTCACTAGTTTAAATATAAATTGCTTGATCATCTCTAATACAATAGAATACCATTGTATATAATTTTTTATTTGGTATTTTACTTTATTACTTAATTTTTTTTTCATTAATTTTTTTAAATTCCATGCGCACGTGCCGCCCCAGTTAGGCCCAGTGTGCAGTGCGGGGAGGCGCGCTTCTCCGAAGCAGCCGCCTCCGTTGGGCGCCGGTCGCGCCGCGCGCGTGTCGATGACAGCTGCGCAATTCGAGGGAATCGCTGTGAAATTGCTTCGCTTATCTGGCTCCGTTGTAGCTATTCGGTTTATGTCAGCGAGACGCTCTTAAACGGGATGGTGCACGTCGTATCAATAGTGCTCGCAGCGTGCACGTGATTGCAGAGTAATACTAGATCGAGAATGGGTGAACTCTGAGAAAAAGGAGTTACTTGAATAACTAACAACACTATTTAGAATATGATTGTAAGATTGTGACATGAAATGATTGCATGAATATTTGTCTCACTCTTTATGTAAAGCAAAATCTCCCCATTTCTTCATTTTAAATTCCTATTGTGAAATAACAATCGTAAATGTACTTCTTTTTCTAGATAGATCTAAAGGACCCCATTTATCAAAATTGTTTTACATTCTTCAAAAATAATCGATTATTCCAATACGTAATTTCAAGTTCCCACATGGCCAATATTACCATAAGTGTCCGTTTAATTTCCTCGTGTTTCTGAACACAACAGCAGTTTTTCTTCCACTAGTCTCCACATATGGTCTCGATAATAAATTCAACGAAGCAAGCTATACCACGCCCGTAAATCATTTAAAGAAGTCGTTGAATATAATTATTCTGCATTACTTCTACAAATGATGACATGCGGTCATTATTATATGATTAATATCTGAAAGAATATTCTATTCAAAAGTTTTTATTGACGTAATGTCAGACTTTAGACATAAAAGATCAGATTTTAAAGATTCTAAATGCATTGCTTGCATTTATACTCACCCCACGTGTAGGAACATACGACAAGTCACGAAAATCAAGTAGGCAATCAGCAACTCACCTAAAAACAAGAAATACAATATAACAATAGAATTCTCGACGTTAAACTTGGCTATCACAAACACAATTTTCAGAAGCAATTATGAAACAAACAAATAGTATGCAACTTATTCACAATGTTATACATAATTAATCAGAATAAGTGTTTGGTAAACGAACGATGTGAAGAGCAACTTTGCTTTCGACAGCATACGAACATTTTAAGATGAAGCACGTCTCATTTTATCGTCATTAAAAGACGTCACCATGACAAATAGACTAAAACACAATATTTTTAAGCTCATTTCTGGAGTTTAGATCAAATTTGAGATTTTCATCTGCCTAGGTATTATGTCATGTGCGTTGATGTATTTATAAAACTATATATGTATAACTTACCCTGACCGACAGGTTTGTTGTTACGAGGAAAATCTGAACATATATTAATGATGCCACGTGATCTCGCATGAAGAGAATTATGGGAGGGGCGGGCGTTCATTAGTTCCAATGATCGAGCGGCGACAAAAAGCCCGAGGGTCTTTGGCCTGAATCCTTGGTTTACACCATCCTCAACTTTTCAGTGGTATCAAAAGCCATCACACGACTGAAAGATGCTGGTACTCAATTGTGCGACGCCATGGATTCTGTTCAACATGCGCAGAGAAAGGATCGAGCGCTTGGTTATGTGGTTCACAGAGTAAACAACAAATTGTAAAGTGTCCTCCAGCGGAATCCTGGATATTATATAACGTGAAAAATAAGTGACATTTCGGGGAATGGAGCAACATTTTATAACAATGAACCAAAGTTGCTATGCAGTGACCTCACTGCCTTCAAATACCTCCTGCGATGTTTCGAAGTATGGAGATAAGCTTTTCTAGATACAAAACTATTCTCGGCGACAACCGTATGTCTTTCAAGATGGAAAACCTGAAAAGGAATCTTTTGATCCTCAGTAGCTGCAAAAACTGAAATTTGAGAGTACGCAGGAATATTTTAAACATGTAATACATAAAAGTGTGCATAAAACGATTTTATAGTCTGGACATTTTTGTTATGTTTCGTGACTTCTTTTAGACACTTGCAAACTTTTTTAAAATAAGTGCCAGTAAGTTCCAAAGACTGCAAAAAAGTACTATACTCCTAATTTGTTCCCGTCTGAATTTTGTATTTATGTTACACAAAAAAATCAACAATATTTTTTTAAATTAATTTATATAAAAATATATTTTATTTTTATACGATCCTATTTAGTAAATTTTGGGTCATAAATGTTTATATATTTCGCTGATTTTTAGGTCATTAAAATCTGGGCCGTTTTCTTTACCTACTAGTGGAATGTGAAATGTACGTGCGGTGACTGTTAAACTACAATGAGATTAAATAACATAGAATTTATTTCCTTTGAATTCAAAATTGTGCAGACTAGGAAAGTAAAAATTAATTTACATAAAGAGATCAAATTGAAAAAAACGGGTGACAGTTTATCAGAAGTACGATAGCAGAGAGGAAAATTAAGAATAACTGACTTTTCTAGACAACGATGAATAAAGACTTTTTTAATTATTTATTCATCAATGAAAATATTAAGACCTATTTGGGATTAACAATTGAGAGATCCTGAATATGCAGTTTCTGTAATTGCAGAGAGATTTAAAATAGCCTACTCGTACTTTAATGGCCAAATTCTAATATTACAGTCGACTAGTAATAGTGCACTCCGATATAGTGAACCTCCAGTATAGTGAACCAAATATGTTAGTCCCCAGAAGTTCACTATTACCGAAGTCGACTGTAGTTGCTAAGAGATATACTCGAGAATCACACACGCACACGAGGAGGCGTTGCCTTCCGGTTAACGAGATAATTAAGTGCAACATTACGGCGTTGGGTTCCCCCACTTTTTTTCCAGGTTGCAACATTGCAGCAGTCAGCTTCGAGCACGAAGGCACTTTCGCAGCAGATGTAGCGTGAGTAGAATATGAATAAAAACACCGCGTAAGTCTTACCAAATGAATCTATGATCGTACAAGGTAATTTGTCAAAGTAACGACAAATCTTCAAGGCAAATAACATATTCACAATAAGCATAGCACAGAAAGTAAGAGAACTAATAACAAACCACTTTGGACAATTAGATACATAAAAATGAAAAATGCAAGGATTATTGAATGAGAAAATATTAATTTTAAGAGACATTATAATAACAGAATAGAATTTTATAACCACAAAATTTGTTTTAAATTCAATATGAAGATACATTCTTGCCAAGAAAGTAAAGAAGACTACCACTTTCATGTTCAAATCGCATACTCGTTGCTCAGAGATATGAAAAATTTACACTAATACAGGATACGTCAAAAGTGCATATTCATTTGCCTCAATTCAGATTTTTATTATTTTTGTACCTGTAAAAGAATAAATAACTCTTGTACGATGATATTTCAATGAAAATAAATTTGAAACTGTTATCAGATTTTTATAAACAAATGCCCATGACGATAAGCCGTCATAATGGGCATCTACGGATACACCAGTTTTTCGATTATTTATGATATTAAATAAAAACGGGCAAAGGAGCTTGTTGGCATCTAAAATCAGGTGACATAGTTTAAATATGCATTAAAATTCGCATCAGAGAAAAAACTTAACTGAATATATTACTCGTAAAACAATAGCGTATCTTTGCGAGAACATGTGGAAACGCGACTCCTCCTTTCTCCCTCAACTGCAGGAAAAGAAACGATGTTAGAGATACATGTTAATTTGTATAAAAATGATACAAATCTAACTTTCAATTTACTTACAGAACATAAAATAAGCATCAATTGCAATAGAATATTGATATTCAGAACAAAGGATATTTCATAAAAATACATATGCGCAATTAAAAAGCATTGAATATTAAATGGTCAGTTTCATTTCGTTTAGAATTTGAAGACCTTCTATTCTTTGATAACGCTTATCATTGGGAGGGGTATGCAGAGGCCCGAACCCGGAAAATGAAATAGAAACGTTTTATTTGAATAAGATGACCTTAACTATTGTTCAATTAAGAACGCCTGGTAAATGACAATTCACTCAGGTCTGGAATTCGACAACGCCTAAAACTAAATAATGTGAACCATTAGCTCACGTCTAAATAATGTGATCTACACCTCTATTAATTAAATTGGAGTTGCTGTGTGATTTAAAGCTATATTTTCATAAGCTCATATTATTAATATTTACATGTAATAGAAAACCACACAATTATTCTTTTACAATTTTTATGTGTTCGTCTGCTCGGATAATCTTAAATAGTAGTCAGCTAAGTCGATTTCGATAGTTACACTGAAAGGTAGATTTTTTGGGTATAATTTAGACCGTTTCATTTTATTGCCTTTTGTATAAATAAACAAGCAAATAACAATTTCTGATGTCTATTTTCCCCATACACTGAATTAATTTTAATGTTTGTCGAAATAAAAGGTAGTTCGATTCAACTTAGAATCGTCACTATGATGGTGGGCTACAATTGCGGGGGTGGTAATCCTAATTAATTTTTGTAACTCGTTTGGCGCGAATATGCAACAAACACTACATCTGTTTACAAGTGCCCATAACAACGATAAAGGTAGCCAGGATGATTTAGCGAGAATGACGATGATGGACGGGAGGGGGATGGTTAGGGCGTGTACGGCGCAGCAGGGTGAGGCGGGGCAGAGCGAGGCAGGGACGGACGAGTTGGGAAAGGGAAGGCGGATCTGGGCGGGGAGGAGCTATACAGGGCTATCGGAACGAGGATCCGTTATAAATACGTCTAAAGATGTTTATGACAAGTAAATACTTGGTAACCCGGGGTACACCTAGGGATGCGACATCGATGTCGATGTTTTCAAACATTGATGTTTCTATAAAAATAAGGATGTTTTAAACACCTATATATTGATGCCGATGTTTTTCGAACATCGCTGGTTTATGCTCGATGTTTTTACGTTTACAATGTTTTGTTTGTGGATGAAAAATTCCCATAATCACAATTTTATAAAAGTGAAAATATGAAATAATAACTGATAGTACCATTGTCAGTTTGTTTTCGAACCACACGAACGTGATATATACTCCCTTCATAGAAGAGGCTTACTCCTCGCCCGAAATGATCATATTTCCTTTGTCTTTCCTCGCATTTCGCACGTGGAGAGGTGTCTTTTAAAACATTTTTTCAGTTAAATTCAAATTATAAAATAAGATGTACGATCATTGTCAAACTAAATTTTGTTACGCACGAATTTAATATTAGAGATTATTAGACACACATCGACGTTCAAAAATATCGATGGTTTTTGGTCGATGTATTTTGAACATCGATATTTTAATTTTGAACATCGATGCTAGGTAACATCGATGTTTTATTGTCGATGTCGCATCACTCCAGTTAGTATTAAATATTGTACCAGAAAATTAAGTGTACAAATGAGAGAGGAAATATTCAATTTTGCAATAAGCACATGCGTGCTGACGAAAGCAACACCACTTCAACGAACTCATGGATATCCAGAAGCTACCCGCTCGCTTTACCAACGGGAAACACAATTAAGCAATGTATTTCTCCCTGCGCGCGCCGTGTGGCTCATTCTTCATGACATGCTCGTCTCACCATAGCGCCGCGCGTCCGGGTTACGAGAATTCGAAAGATGCCATCTCTTTCCACGACCGGATTTCAGGGCGGGCGGGAGAGCTGCGGCGGCGGCGGCGGCGGCTTGGCTGCCAGACTACCGCCCGGGGCTGACATGTAGATATCGCGCCACCGTAAATACGGCACGCCCGTCGTCCCCGCCCGGACCGCTCCGCCCCTATCCACTTAGACGCACCCCGCCTTCCTCCTGCAGAAAACGCCCGGCAACAACGTCATCGTCTACGCCCCGCCCGCCCCCACCTCGCCAGGCACACGCACACATCGCGAAAGGAATTCGCCAGAGCCCGTGATGCTGCTTTTCTGTTCTGATTGTTAACTCCGGTCTGCAGTTCAATTTCCTCTTTGTGTATCCCGCAGCCCTTTAACGTAATTACATTACTTGTACGTCCCTCCATACAAATGTCAGAAACTTCACTTGCCCCCCCCCCCACACACGTACACAAGCACAATTCGCAACTACTTACCAAGTCGCTTTCCTTCCCCTTCCTATATTAGCAACATCTTTACTCATTCACCGTTCCTCTGTTAACATTTCTTTCCCTCATTCTCTCTATGCATTCACTGTTTGCGCCCCTGTTCCCTGGTAGCTAACGCCGCCAAGCTGAGCTAGTGCCTCCTCTACCGCCGCCTCCTCCACCCGTGCGGCCCCCCGCCGGCGGCGCGCGCTCGCGAGCAGGTGTGTCTCCGCCATGACATCACGGGTATTAAAAGGCCGCCCGGCAAACAGCACACGGCGTAGCACGGCCTGCGCGCCGCGCCGCGCCGCGCCGCGCCGCGCCGTGCCGCCACAGCCGCGCAGCCCGCTTCGCAGTCGGAGCAGCAGCTTTCGCAACGCGAAATCCGCGCTCGTGGCTCACCGCCCTCTCTTTCGCAGCACGCCTCCCCTCCCGCCCCCACACCCGCTGCGCCGCGCGCGCCCGCGCCGTTCGATCTGGCGCGCGAGAGCGTTGCCAAACGCCCACCAGATCGGGAGATGAAACTGTTCCCGCCCGAAAGTGCAAACGACGTCGACGGATGGCTCCGCCGGAGAGAAGGAGAGCCGCCGCTGCAGGAGGAGACGATTTAGTGGAGAAAAGAACGAGGGAAAGCGCGAGGAGACAGTCGATGTTAGTCCGCCATTACGCTAGTGTGAGTCAACAACGCAGCATCGTGTCTCGGCAAAATGCCGTTCGTAAACAACTGTTATATTCACACACGCTTGCTCCTGTGAATCATGGGCAACGTGCGTTCGTTCGTATTCAAGCAATAATCATCCCATTAGATATGCACAAATGGAAAGATACAAGATTTCATTTGACCTCGCATAAAAAGGCCAAGACAATACCCACATGAACATAAAATAGGCAACAAATGACGTTCGTGTGTATATCCGCGTATATTGGTCATGTCCTCAAAAATTTATGATCAAATAGAAAGATGTTTTGGCAAATTTAGACAAGTTCTCCTACTCCGAGGGAAATCACTGACTATTCAGTCGAGTATATTTTATTTGCGTAAGAAATACACGAAGTTAGATCCCAAACCAAGAGATCGTGACATTCTCGAGTCTCCTGCAGAAATGCACGTCACTTTTTCTTCCCACAATAACAAACTAACGGTGCAGGAGCAATTACTCGAGACGGACCCGTTCTTCCAGAACGAAGCTGTCCGTCGGTCATCAATCTCGCAACCCGCTGGCCCCATCACTCACCTCCGCGCCCTTTCGCGACCTTGCACCCGCGGCCGCGCCGCGCCGCGCCGCACCGACTGCATCCTGGAGAGCCCCTCCACCCTCCCCGCCGCCAGCTGTTAGCCAGGGGTGTCACACGTTCATCGATGTATAGGTTAACCAATACGGTTTCTCAGAACATACCCGGGATGCACACACCTGAGAGGCTTCAAGTTAGTTTATTAAAACGCTGAACAAATATTTATCAGCAACTAATTGTATAACATTCCCAGGCTCTCAAAAAATTGTGAATAATGAAAAATGTCTCCACAAATCACAGTGATTCAATAATTATGAGGGATAATAATGAACAGAGGAAACGTTGGAAACAATAATTTGTAATTTTGTGACATACATCAAGAAATGATTAATTCAAAGTGAATATTGATGAAAATGGAAAGTAGAAACAGTTTCTTGTGAATTTGAGACAGTGACTGGAGGGAGCGATCAGGTTGAGCTTTACGATAAATGAGACGTAGCATATTGCAGTCAAGAGACACTCTATACACGTAAAATGCAGGCAGATCGTATTGTATGAATGTATAATAGTAAGTTGTAAATCGATTCACTGTTGTCCTAATTCATGTTTCTCAAACAAAAGTAACGAACTTCATTATAATAACCTGAATATTTAAACATACTATTTTTCCTTTCATTGTTACGAAAATATACAAGAAAAATGATAACCTGTAAGGTAATAAATAAGACACTTTAATAGGTGAGAGTAAAAATTGCAATATTTTGATTCACGCATTTTTTACAACGTGCCACTGACTATTTCCAGCTCATTTCTGGATCAAATAAACCCTTTTATGGTTGATATACACTGACGTAAGGCAAAAAAGTATTCCTTCCAAAGGAAAACAATCGTGAAAAAAAGAAGGAATCATCTGGAAAGAATAAAAAGTAACGTATGGAAATACTCTGTTTACGCAAGCGAGACATTCCCTTGGCGTCTTATACTCACGCACTTCAAAGGCACAAAAAATCATTGCTTGATTTTTCTTAAGTTGTATATTTATTAAATTCACTGCAGTTTAATCAGACAAATGCAAAGAGACCTTCTTAATTCACGGCCCCAAATATAAAACCCAGGAGAAAAATCAGTGGCGAGAAAATTTTCATTTTTAACGTGTTGAGTTTAATTTAACTCACAATACCTTCTTAAAATTCGAGATCAATACGTTGATTTAAAAATAATTTAATACATTAATATAGTTTATAAGTATTAATTTTGGTAATAAATCATCTACTACTGATCAATATTATGCAAACATTTGAATACCTAGGTGGCCGACGAATTTGACAAAGCATGCTTTTAGGGAAACAATAAAGTGAGCAGTTTGACAGCAAATAGCCCTGAGTGTCAAGAATTTGATTAATGAGAGAGGAAGATGGTGATACAAATAATAAAAAGTAATGAAATTTAGTAGGATATATGCAAGTTGCATGAAATGTATCATCACTTGCTACAAGGTAGAACATATTATAAAGGAGTGCTGAATGATAAACATTCTCTTTCAATAAAACCGAAAAAGTTTTGAAAATAACATTAGAGAAACAAGCGAACGTAGAATATCACAGAAAATATTTGCAAAACGGTTTTAGACATTTTCATCCCATGCATTAACATTATTTTCTAGACATAAAGAGAAAAAATGGGATTTTAACTGATTTTGTTTGTTTAAAATCAGTCATCAGTCATTTCTTAAAATTAATACTCTTTTATAACTATTATTGACATTACGATTGACAATATATCATAAAGAAAATGTTAATAATTACGTGACAAGCACGTTAATTTAAAACAGAATTTCGAGTGATATTGAAAGAAATATAATTGTAAAATTCGTAAACATAACGTAAACGAATGTAAGGTAGTCCGAATTGAGGGAAAAGGATGGGAAAGCAACATCGCGCGGATCGTAGTTTCTCCTCCTAAATTCACCAGGAAGTGATCAGGTAAATCAGGAAACTATAGATCTGAGCAGTTAATGTACGTATTCGATCCCAGCATGCACACTAGCTCACTGAAGTTCAACACATACGAAAGCAAATTTCTGACACGTACCCTCCGAGTTCATATTCACGATCTTCAATTAGCGGTAATCTCGATAGATACACTGCCTTTACGGCGCATTTTTCTTAGATTTCTTTCAAGCCCTAAGAAATTTTAACTGAAGGCGCGACTAACAAACATTCTACTATTCTGAGACTAAATAGAGCCAATACGTATGGAGGTGCACATGTAGAGTTTAAAACAGTTAGTAGAAACACAAAATTTGAAGTAGAGCAAATTACGGTACGGAAATACCGTAAAATACCGTATTACATAAATACGGTAATATCAACGTTTTCATTGAACGCCTGCGTCTCCTCTATTCCATTTCTTTTCGAGTAGTGAAGAAACAAAAAGGACTAATCTTAAGCACCGGCTGGCTACGGTGCAACATCTTCAACAGTACAATCAAGAGATTGATGACGTATGACAATATTGAAAATCCACAAATCATTGCTTCTGAAAATCGACGAAACATTTTTACGAGAAAGATGGGGACTATTATTACAACCGTAATTAATATACGAGCACCTGGAATATCAATAGATCAAACACCATTATTCGTATGAGTCGTTGGTATTACAGCTCTT
>BLKR01016400.1:0-28841 GCA_011170035.1 Teleogryllus occipitalis | reverse complement strand
GGCGAGGCGGGGCGAGGCGGGGCGAGGCGGGGCGAGGCGGGGCGAGGCAGGGCGAGGCGGGGCGAGGCGAGGCGGGGCGGGGCGAGGCGAGGCGGGGCGAGGCGGGGCGAGGCGGGGCGAGGCGGGGCGAGGCGAGGCGAGGCGGGGCGAGGCGGGGCGACGCGAGGCGAGGCGGGGAGAGGCGGGGCGAGGCGGGGCGAGGCGGGGCGAGGCGGGGCGAGGCGGGGCGAGGCGGGGCGAGGCGGGGCGAGGCGGGGCGAGGCGGGAAGAGGCGGGGCGAGGCGGGGCGAGGCGGGAAGAGGCGGGAAGAGGCGGGAAGAGGCGGGAAGAGGCGGGAAGAGGCGGTGGGCGAGGCGCGAGGCGGCGAGGCGGGCGAGGTAAGGAGGGCGGGCGGGGGCGAGGCGGAAGAGCAGGGGAGAGGCGAGGCGGGGCGCAGTGGGGCGAGGCGAGGCGGGGCGTGGCGAGGCAGGGCGGGGCGGGGCGAGGCGGGGCGAGGCGGGGCGAGGCGGGGCGAGGCGGGGCGAGGCGGGGCGAGGCGGGGCGAGGCGGGGCGAGGCAGAGCGGGGAAAGGCAGCGGTGGAGCGAGGCAGAGCACAGAGTGGAGGGGCGGCGGCGTGGCGAGGTGGGGCGGGGCGGAGCTCAGACGAGCCGCGAGTAGCGCGCGGTGGCTGAGCTGCGTGCGGTGTCCCTGTGAGCCACCCGAGGCGACGGCAGCGCCGCTCCCCGCCCCGCCGCGCCACGGCCGCTCGTGCCTCCGAGCTTCTTCATTAAGCGCGCGCCAAAGCCGCTTAAAGGTCAAGAAAGCGCCCGCGCGCTCCCCTACGGCGCTCAATACCCGCGCGCTGGAGGACCCGCGCCGCGCGGATATTGGCTCATTGAGTGCCACTACACGGCGCCCGCCCGCGCAGGTGGGGCCGCGTTAACGAGCTGTTGCTGTGGAGAGGGAGGGGTAACCGTGCCACCAGGGCCTCCGCTCCAGACGTTCCCGATGTCGTGTCGCCGCAGTCATTACCTCCATCGTCCTCGTGCCAACTGCAGCTAGTCTTTTCCTTTTCGTTCTCTTAACCGTCAGTCAGCCATTGTCACTCATTGTGACCATTACTCAAATTCACCGGCACTCACCGCCACCGTCACAACGGTCACCGTCGCTTACGTTACGGTCTCTCCCGCCACCGTTGCCTCCGTCACTCCCGTGACCGTTGTTCTCTTCACCGTCGCTCCCGTCACCGTCTCTCTATTCACGGTCGCACCCGTCACCATATCTCAACGTCATTATTACTCAACGTCAATCACCGTCACCAACCATATCACCAGCTCCATCTCTCGTTCAGCGCGATTTAAGGTTTCAGTTCCAGCTTCTTGGTGGTTACCATTCTGCTCATTCCATTTCAGCCTCTTTGAACGAAATGTTTACAAAAATACTAGATACTTCCATTTATTTTTGAGACAAAGTCCAGAGTTCCCATCACTACCATTTTCACTTTCCTCTCTAACGCATGAACTAATCCAAAATCCTCTCTCAGAGTAAATCTAATTCAGCTTCTATTTTTCTGTTATTTGAATAACTTACCACATACGATAAACATTAAATCCACTATACTACCATTACCTTCTACTACCTATACTACTACTACTACTACGAATACAACCATAATGCCATGCTACTAATTCTCTCTATTTACGTTCAATTTGTCTCTACTGACATAATTGTCATCGCCACAACAAACAAATGGGTGTGAACCATGAGACTTAGATTCAACTCCCGATCGAGGTGAGTAATGCTTTGAACACTTTTAATCTATATTTATACATAATTTTACTTTGTGGTTCATCTGTCCATCTTTCACTTTCCAATAATTTCATTTTCACCTATAATGTCTCCTTTCAGCAACATTATGAGCTTCATCAGTTATTTCAAACATATTTTCATCGATTAAATCTACCTCCAATTTTACCCCAGGCTTTACATTCGACTTCACTCTTATTCTTATCTCAAACACAAGGTTTATCTTCAGTCCCGCGCTATTGCTATATCTGCTTCTAAAGTATATATTTTTATACTCTAAAATACCATCTAGTTCGACGAGATAGGAAAAGAAATGTTTATAAGTACTTAATATACCTTGATTTCCGTTGTGTAATAGGGCCTGTTAATACGTTACGGTAAAATTGCAGATTAAAATTTACGACTCTCATCTCCATTTCCTTCCTAGACTTCCGTTTAAAAATTCAATTGAGGAACTAAGTCATAGTAGAGACGACAGCAAAACAAGTCATTTGAGACCGCTCTCCCAGTCGAAACTTTTTCCATTTCTGTACACTATGTCCTTGCAGTCAATGTAACGAGCACACTGGGGAAGGGCACAGCACAATGACGGAGGGAGCAGCCACTGTAAAAGCGTATTGACTTCTTTCGTCGCCCCGCAACGGTGGCAATTAAGAAGTGACGTTGGAAAAAGTCCTCAGGCACCGATAGAAGGGACTTAAGTGCACGGAGAAGTACATGCAACTGCTTTTCAGTTCCGAAACTGACGAGGAGTCGGTAATGAATAAATGAAAGAGGCTAAGATTAAAATATTTTTGTAGATAACGAAATATCCCTTTCTCTTCCATGTGCAAGCAAAAAATGGAGTATTACCATAGGAGAAAAGAAAAACTGCTCAATGTACAATTATAATTGGGAGGGTATTGTGGATGTATTCAACAAATAATGAGAAAATGTTAAAAAAGAAAAGCTACTGGAAGATGAATTGTATGAAAAGAGTTTAGTCAAGAAATTCTTATGCTACAGAACCATTGACCAAACAAGGATTTCTTATATTTATGGAGCGAATGCACTTAGGCAGCGAGAAAAATACATTAGGACCTCGGAGTCACAGGACCAATGTGAAATTTGAAGAATAGACCGTTAAGTCCAACACGTGAATAGTGTGATCAAAGGAATACGATTTTGTTAAGCACTACAATAAATGATAATAATCTTGAGTATAATGACGATATCTGACATCGAAGCAAAAAGAACGGTGATAATCGTGTAAGAAAGTATGATGCTCGGAAAGGGAGATCATACTACAAAGTAATACACCAAACGACACGATATCAAAAAGGATACTGATGAAAATAGAGCAAACGATACCACATCTGATCCACAGTTACGAAGAAGACTAAGACGGCTACAACTAGCTTCGATAGAGGTGCGATTGCAGCAGAAACAAGACCAGATAGTACAGAGGAGCGAATACATTCTGGGAGCAGGGAAGGAAGAACTGGCAGCAAGCATGATAAAAGCTGCGAGGGCGACGAGGATGTGGAGAACGACGAGTACAACGAGGACGTCGAGGGTGACGTGGGCGGTGAGGGCGTCCTATACAGAAAGAGCTGGAAAGCGGGGAGAACGTGGAGGACGGCGAGGACGAGGACGGCGTGGACGGTGATGACGGCCAGTGCAGAGAGAGAGGGAAGGCGGTGAGGATGTGGAGGACAGCGAGGACAACGAGGACGTCGAGGACGACGTGGTCGGTGAGGGCGGCCACTGCAGAGGGAGCTGGAAGGTGGTGAGGACGTGGAGAACGTTGAAGACGAGGACGTCGAGAACGGCGAGGTCGGCGAGGACGGCCAGTGCAGAGAGAGCTGTAAGGCGGCGAGGACGGTGAGGACGGCGAGGACGGCGAGGACGAACAGTGCAGAGAGAGCTGGAAGGTGTCGAGGACGTAGAGGACGGCGAAGACAACGACGAAGTCCAGAACGGCGAGGTCGGCGAGGTCGGAGAGGACGGCCAGTGCAGAGAGAGCTGCAAGGCGGCGAGGACGTGGAGGACGGCGAGGACAACGAGGACGTCGAGGCCGGCGACGGCAGCCAATGCAGAGAGCTGCGAGGAGAGCAGCGCCTGTGGCGTAGGCAGTAAGGGCAGCGCGAACGTCGAGCCCCACACAGCCGGCGATGCCAGTGAGGTCGCCTGGAGCATCTCGAGCTGTGGGGGGAGGAGACCGGCGAGAGCACTTGCGGCATCGGCGTGTGTTGCGAGGCGAAGCGCCGGCGCGGGCGCGGGCGCGGGCGCGGGCGCGGGCGCGGGCGGCGAGGGCAGCGGGGCGCGGCAGCAATTACGGTCGTTAGCTCGGACGCGCTCCACGCGTCACGTGACACCTTTTGTGGGCGGCGGCGGCGACGCGGCGCCTTCACCACCGCCCCGCCGCCCCCGCCGCCGCCGCCATTGTGCCCGCACCGGATGCTAAACACGGGGCCGCGGCGGAGCGGAGCCGCGCGCAGTGGCGGCAACGCGAGGGGGAGGGGAGGAGGGGATGGGTGGGGGAGGAGGCGACAGCGGGAACACGCGGCGCGGGGGAAATCAATTGAAAGTCGCGCTCAATGAACACGCGCTCGTTAATTAGGCCGGCGCCATTGTGTGCGGAGAAACTTCTGAAACATTCACTAAAACATCAAATTAACGACATACATTTTTACGCTGAACGCACACACAAAACCCTGGCCCCGACTGTTGACACTCCTGATGGAATATATCATGACACGCATAATAAGGAATTCATTAATACGACGCGCCATTGAACTTGTGTGGGGGTGTGGGTGGGAGCGGGAGGGATGGAGGTTGGGGCGGGGTTGGGAGTCGCGGGTTGCAATCGCATGGATACGAACGACGAGGAGGAACCACGGGGTTGGCTCGTGTTGTACGAGAGGGGTTGGATTAATTGATGGCAGAGAGAATCAGTGGAGAGGCTAAGGTAGAGAAGTGTATTGGGGATGAAAAGTGTGAGAGAAGGAAAGTCACTGAGACGCAGAGGAAGAGAAGGTGAGGGGGAGAGCGTCAAAATGATCACGAGTGGGGCACAGGAAGAGGCTACGTAGGACTGAACGGGGTTGTGGGTGAGCGACATGAACTGTACGAAACGAACGCGTACCAACCCGCACGTGGGAATGGCAGCCAGGGAGGGGGGCCTTGTAGCGGGGCAGGCGCGGCGGGGAGTGTGGAGGGCGACAGCGCGGCGCGCAGGGGCCGGGTGCGGGAGTGTGAGCGGGGGCGGGGGCGGGTGCAAAAATCCCACTAGGCGAATTGGCTCGTTGCGCCAGTGTCCAATTAAAAGCATGTCTGGCGGCGCGGTGCGGACAGTGCGGCTCGCGGCCTGGGCTCTGATTGCGGACTTCCATCACGGCCCGCGCGCTCGCCCACCAGCCCCCGAACCGCCCCTCTTCCCTTCCCCGCCCCCGTCGCCCGACCACTTGCCAGTCGGCCAAGCCGCGCGTCTATCAACTTAGCAACCCGCGTGCCGCTCCTGACCAGGCCCCTGCCTCCGCATCTGTCTCTTCGCGATGCGCGATTCCAGTGGGACAGTTGGTGGACTCTTGGGACGGCGGAATGAAATTCGGAAATTCGACATGGCACTCTCCTTTATTATTTAAAGGCTGACGCTCAACCGAATTCTGGCCGGAGTGACATGGGGCTATTATATTTCGTCTGATTATTCTCCCTGTCGTTCATTCCTAATATTTCGTTCCTTTTTGGTTGATTTCTAAGTGTTTTACCGAACGTTGTTTCGATATTATGTTTAGTAAATAGGCATGTTCAGAACTACTCGATGTATTTCCAAAAATAAAAATATTTTAGATCGAGATGTATATTTGCATGTAATACGTTATTTTCGATTAATAAATAACTTTGCGAATTCAAGGTCTTCGAAAATAACGACTTGGAAGTTAGGTCGAGAAAATAAAAAAAAAGTGAACAGCTCTATTTACCATTTAATTTGTAGCAAAACGTGTAGTGTAGATATTTTGCAAAATATATTTATGTAAATTGTCCAATATTATTACCCCTGGAGTGCCTCTGTAACCTCTCTTTTCCCATGAGAAAACCCCCCTCCCCTATTGTGTGCTTCCTCCAATAGGTCACTCCGCTAATTTCCTTCTTCACTCTCATTAACAGACACGCCCCTCCATCTCCCATCTGCCACCGACCTGTACTCCTCTCCCGCGCCCTCCGGCTTTCCCCGCTTCGCCCCCTCGCGGGTCCTCTGGCCCGCGCGCGCGCAGGGTTCTTCGCCGCCGCCGCCCGTATCCGCTTCCGTTTAAATTAGCTCCATTGTCAAGCGCACCGACAGTCTGTCGAAGTGGAGCGAGACGTTTGCCAGCCGCCAGGGCCGGTCGCGGCGCGCCGAGGGGCGCACAGGCTGCCCGAAAAGTGCACGGCGACTCCACCGCCCAGCCGCGACGGCGCTGGACTGGCAGGATTTTCGACACTAGACGGGTAGCTGGGTCGAGTTTAAATTCTGTCTGGAGGAGATTTCTAACGACCGGCTGCTCTGATCGGTAGTTTTCCGTGGTTCCTCAGACCAATACAAGACGAATGACGGAGTAGTACCCTAAGAAACGGGCCACGGAACGCGTGCAATCTTTCCTTCCTCTTTCTTGTCGTTTACTTACCCCTTACTTACGTACACATTTACATGTACGACACTGCTAGCTGGCGCGGTACCCCGTTGAGGGGAGGCACCTGTATGGGGAACCCCCGTAAAACTACGTGGACATCGGCGCCGGATCTTACCATCTATCGAGGGAAGAAGACCGTCATCTCCCTTGATATAAACATGCACTACACTTTAGGGGCAATGTAGCTATGTACGCGCCCGGAAACAAGAAATATCAATCAATCTATCTACCGTCCGCTTGTTGGTCGCGATCGACCTGGCACTAAGGAGTAAGGAGTAAGGCATCCATAAATTACATGAGGTCTTAGGGGAGGGGTTCAAGCTAAAAATACTAAAATATCACTAAATATTCCACAATAATCTTTACCGCGGTTATGTGAATGCTACAATAAGTAGCATAGTATACTGAGAAAAACAATCTAACAAAAATTACCAAACTTTTTTAGCATTAATGAGATAAATCTAATTACCTGTATTTTTACAGAAATTTTAAAGAAAATTACTCAGCGTTTTTAGAAGTGCAATAATATTCGTTGTTATTCAGTAACTATATTTTCTAACTACTAGTCATATCTAATCTGAAATAAATATAATTAAGCAAATTAAGCTTTTTAAATAAATCAAAATGCAATCAATCACAAATTAAGGTATTTACATTTAAAAAAAGTATTTTGAAAAATCTCCCGTGAGATTCGAAGGGGGGAGGCGGTCGAGCCAAATCTCACATTTCACTAAGGGGGGAGTCGAAAAATCGCCAAAATCGCCTCACGTAATTTATGGACGGTCCCCATGTGGGACAAGTGAGACGATGTCTCCATTCAGAGGAAGAAATGGAAGTACAATGCACTGTGGATAACGGAAGCAAATACTATGATTTATGATTGATTTTTTTATTATTAAATTCAACTTGCCTGATGATTTATTACAAATCGGAAGGTTAAATATTTTTTACAATATTCCACGAAAACAAAAAAGATTTTAATGCATTTTAATTACCTGATGAAGTAATTGTCACGGATCTCTCAAATTGCTCTTGTCAAAAACAAGTGGACATACAAACTCAAGTACGTAGAAGTTTAGTCACTCAAATGTAAATTTAAGCACCACAAGGTAAATTAAAATTTTAAATAGCTAGAGAGAAGTAGTAGAATAGAAGTCAAATCGTGAAACATTCCAAAATTTCGTCGTATGAACACATAAAACGACAAGAAAAATATGGTTAATAGAAAGATAATTTCAATTTCATAATGTTCTTATCTAAAATGAACTAAAAAACTAATTATTAAAATAATAATTAAATAACATTTTTTCAAGATATAACGTTCGTATTCGTTTCTCATAAACACAGACACTTTCACAGAAAAATGTCTATTTAAGCAGCACTCCTATTGCCACAAAAACGCAACCAGCACCTAAAATGTATCGTGGGGTCGCTGGCACAAAAGAAAGCGAGAAGAATACGATGGCTCAAATTCTTCCACTGTACGCTGCGGTGCGGGCGAAAGCAAGGCCCGTGCTCTCGGCAATCTCCAGTTGAGAGCGGTATAAAACGAGAGCGACGGCGCCGGGCGCTGGGGAGCGGGG
Organism: Teleogryllus occipitalis; assembly: GCA_011170035.1. NCBI lineage: Eukaryota > Metazoa > Arthropoda > Insecta > Orthoptera > Gryllidae > Teleogryllus > Teleogryllus occipitalis. The sequence continues at coordinate 20,820 of BLKR01016400.1, read as the reverse complement.
CGGCGGCAGCGAAGGGAGGGGCGCGGCGCGGCGCGAGTAAGAAAATTCACTCGGCACCGCGGAGAGCGTCTCTCAGGCAAGCGCTCCCCGCCCGGAGCGGGCTGTGTACTTTGCGACGCGTTGACGGCGGCAGTGGCGGTGGTGGGGGCCGGGGATGGTGGTGGAAGGTGGCAGTGGTAGTGGCAGTCACGGCGGCAGTGTCATTCATCCTGGTGAAGGAGACGGCGGGGGAAGGGCGAATGGTGGGAACGGTGGCGGTGTCAGGAATGGGTGTGGAGGTGGGGTGAAGGAAGGGCAAGGGACAGCAGCAGGAGCGTTGATGGTGGCGACGGCACTAGCGGCGGCAATGGCTGCGATGATGTAGGTGGGAGGGGGCGGGGGCGGGGGCGAGATGTGCCGCGCCGAGAGCGTAGGAAGGAGCAGAAGCGGGAGCAGTGACCGTGGCGGGGGAGGGGCGGAGGTGAGGCGAGAGTTGGGCGGGGTGAGGCGAGGGCGGGGAGGGGCGGGGAGGGGCGGGGAGGGGCGGGGAGGGGAGGGAGGGGGCGGGGAGGAGCAGGGCGTGAGCGGGGCGTGGCATGGCGGGTGGGGCGGGGAGGAGCAGGGTGAGAGGGAGGTGTGGCATGGCGGGGGAGGGGCGGACGGGGAGGGGGCGGATAGGCGGCGGGGAGGGTGGAGCGTTGACGCGGAGACGGGGGCAGGGCGGGGGGACAGGGGCAGGGCGGGGGCACTAGCGGCAGCGACGGCGACGGCGACGGCGGAGCTGGTGGAGGTGGTGAAGGTGACGTCGGGCCAGAGGTTAAGGCGGCATCGCTTGCCATTTTCCCTGTCGCTGCGGCTACCGCCACCTTGCAGATGCGCCGAGAACTGCGAGGAAAGAACATCGGCGCCTGCCGTGGCAGAGCCGTGTTGAGTGAGGAACACGGTGAAAGAGTTGAGAACAATGCAGACAGGAGGAGACGAATCGAGAGATGGTGTGACTGTTGCAGCGGGACAATATAAGATCAATAAAGAGAAAGAACATTGAAGAACGAACAAACGGAGTAGCAGACATGATGGGAAAGATAAGTGGACTTCCCGAATAACAAAAATGATCCACGACATGCGAAACAAGGACGTATGAGGAGCGTATTTCTGGAACCTGTGAGGACTCGGTTCAGCGTATCTAGATTCTCAATGTGATATTCTGCGCAAACTTACAAATCCGAGAAAAATGTTTCAAAAAACTCTTGTCAAACATGTGACTATGTATATAGGGGAGGGAGGGAAGGAGAGAGAGATGTATGAAGGGGAGGGGAGAGAGAGAGAGAGAGAGAGAGAGAGAGAGAGAGAGAGAGAGCGAAGTGAAGAGAAATATCTGTCAATACTGATTGTACATAGAGTGGCCTACACAAACATTCTGATTTTTAACGTACGAAGAATATTTCAAACGCTGTGATACTTAGTGCCGACCGCTATCCTCCTCCTCCAGGTCATGCAAGACGTGAGTTTGAGAGGCGTACCAGAAATGACAAGGGACGCTGCGGGACGTCGGAAGGCTGGGGGCGCAAAGGGTCGCCGGGGGTCGATCGCCCAAGCGCCCTGAAGGAACGCCGAGCTATCAGGAGAGCAGAAAGTAGAGGGAGGGCTTTGACGTACGGTATATTGTTTCGCCGGTAAGACGCGCACGGGCGCCCGGCGTCGCTCGGAGAAAGGGGAAGAAAAGCCGAGCGGGCGGCGTGGCGGCGGCGGCGACGGCGGCGGCCTCGTTCGGCGCCGGCTGATACGGCGGAGGGAGCGAGACGGAGAACGGGATGGAGCCTACGCAGGCAGCGGCGAAGTGAGGAGCGCAGGCGACGGCAGTGCTCCGCTGTAATGAACTGAAGATTCGCAACCACGCCTCCCTTAACGTTGCGGCTCTCCCACTGTTACCACCACAGCCACTTCTACGGGCAGTACCGCTAACATCACTGTCTCCGCCACGCATTCGGTACCTCGGCCTCTTCAATCAGCGTCAACACCAGCACTACTATAATCACCGTCAGCACCGCCATCACTGCAAACCACCACCAGCACCACCCCTCGCATTATTCCAAAATATCACAGGTACTACTATAATTACTACCGCCGCTGCCGCCACTACCACCTCCTCCATCGCCACCGCCACAACCACCACTACCACCACCACAATTTTATTCCACAACCGACCACTCTACCACAATCACGAAGTGGTTCAAGAATCCTACACATGCCACAACGACCGTCTGCCCTTATCCATCAGCAGAACCACTTCTATGCCCAATACCTTTATCGCTGTAATAGTTAATCAACCATCATTCTCATCGTCAAAACCGATCACTGTAGCTTCTTCTTCGTCGCCAACCCGATCATCGTCTCATCAGCAGCAGCACCACCTCTTTCCTATCTCCCACTCCTACCACGTCCGTCGCCACTCGCTGCGCCTCCTTCGCCGCACCATCGCCCTCGCTGAAGCCCCTCCCCTCCCCCACCTCGGCCTTTGTCTGCAGCGCTCTCTGCCGCCGCGCCGCCGCCGCCGCCGCCTCGTCCAGATTGCGTGTAAATGGAGCAGCTAAGTGAGGAGAGCACCCCGACGAGCGGTGGCGGCGTAGCAGCCAGTGGCCCGTGTTGTCGTGAGCGACACAATCAAGAGGCGGGCAGGCGCCCTTCCCTGGCCTTGCCGCCGCCGCCTTCCCTTCCTTCGCTCCCCCCACCCCGGCCCTAGCCCTAGAGAGCGCCTTCTCCGGGAGCCTTAGCTCTCTTCGCACTTAGCCGCACAGCCCCCGCCACGGCTCGCGCCGCGCCCCGCTTTTCTTTATTGGATCAACGCAGCAGCGACAGTCGGCGTCTGCCTTTCGCGAAGGCATCACGGCCGGGGAATTTTCGGTCGCTGACTTCCCGGAAGAGAGCTCGAGTCAATCAGATGTTTTCTTTCATTGAGGGAAACAATGTAATCGCCCTACATCCACCGAAGCGAAAACCATAATTTAATAGTATGAAAATATCACGATACATTTTTAATGAAATATTTATAATAATTTAATGGACGTATATAATTAGTTTTGTAGAATTAATTCCAATTTTGCACGATATATAATTATTTCGGTAACTTATGGATAAATTCATGCTGTTCAACAAGAATCCATAAATAAACTCTCAGCCACTACAACTTTTCCATTCAATGAACTATCAAAGATTTGGCACCTGTGTTGTAATAAAATTATCTTTATTGCGCTTGCAAACATTTACTGCATTTTCATACAAATCGAGCTGAGCACGACTGTATATTGAATGTTCTATCACAGTTACATGCCGCGGATGACACCAATGATACACTTTTCGTAGAAAAATTCAATTGGAATCGCTTTACATCTTTAAAAGTCTTTCATATTCGATAGCCACCGCGAAAAGAGGTTCGCTTACCTTCGTAAAAAAAACAGCATTTTCTTATTAAGGAATTTGCGAGGTACATAATCAGTAGTTTGGTGTTGATAGATGTGATGGAAATGCTTTTAAAGAATTATTTAATTGTGTCAAGCCTTTTTTCCGCAAAGTTAACGCATCACCGCAGTAAATTATTTAGACTTTTTTGTAACATATTACAATTTTGTTATCGCTGTAACATCCAATGTTTTATTGTAGTTCTGTTCGTTGACCAACACCGCAGGGCTGCTGTCGGACTGCAATGAAATAATTACACAGCCCAACATGCCACCAAGTGATTTTAACGCTTTGCTTATTCGACAAATTCCCCCAGCAAGCAGTGATTTACATAACAAACAATAATTAACGCTGCAATTAGGGAGCCGGCTTGTGAACATTGGCTTTATTTCTTCATATGCGACCGACATGTCAGCGTTGGAGAACAGGGCCTAATTAGTTCTTTACAGATATCTACTGCTAATGGCGCAAATCGCGGGGTTCGCGTCGCACAAACGGACGATGCACGGTGGTTGACGGCCGGAGGGGGCTGCGTGGACGATCTACCGAAGGACGAAATGTCGCAAATCGGGCCTATTGTGAAGAACTTTGATCATCATGACGACAGGTTCAATTTGCGATTGTGCAAAGAAGTTATTAATGGCTTGTTGTGATGGCAATTGGGGTAATCGAAGGTTCCTGTTTCTGAATTGTGAATCGTTTTTGGTAAGGGTCGAAGGAAATAATTATTCTGATGAAATGATTAATGTACATCAAAGTTTTATATTTATTTGATTTGGTTGTTCAAAATTGTTAATGGAAAATAACGGGAACGGCAGAGACGATTCGTGTGAAAAACTGCTAACACAATATTTGATTTATTAAATATTATACAAATATTTGTGTGCGATAGCATTTTCTGTCTAAATAATAATAATAATAATAATAATAATAATAATAATAATAATAATAATAATAATAATAATAATAATAATAATAATATGAGAAATGATCATTGTTCTATTGCTGTGCTTTATAATCATAAAGACGCATTGGAATGTAAATTTTATATCTTGGTCAGAATTCTTGGAATAATCCAAAGTTTCAAATTTCTCAATATCCGATACTGATATGTTGATAAGTATAATTGAATTTAATACTACAATTATCTGTTTTATTCAAGGAAAAATACTTGTATATCGAATTTCAGTTACATTTCGGCGAATACGATAAATTATTAAAAAACATTGTCATTTCAAAAAGCTTTTTTGAATTTTTCAATAGTGCAAAATTGAACGTGATTTTCTATAATTTAGAATTCAAACTAGCTGTATTTACTCATTGAAGAAATGCTCTTATAAAACTTTCGTTGAGCACACCAAGTAATCCACTACTCTTCCAACCAGACAAGAGATTACAAGTGTAGTGCTGGCGGTATAGCCTGCAGCATTTCCTGAATGTTGCTGCCACATCTGCGGTCTTTGCCGTCACCGCCACTTGTAAACTCCTCTATCTCTTAAATCAGCACTACCCACTCGCTAGCATCCACCTCTTCCGTACTACGCCCATTTACCCCCTTTTACAGATTTACGTCACCACCTCGTCTCCATTTCATCTCTGTCACTGCCCCTCCCTTTCCCCCGCCATCACCACCCCCACCCACCACTGCCATCTCCACCGCCATCGCCGCCAACTCCGCCAATTTCTCCACAGAGCCCTTCACTGCCTCCGTATCCTTCTCCCCTGCAGCCATTTCGTTATTGGTACCCACAATCACATTTGTTCCGCTTTCTGAGACCACGTTTGCCAACTGTCCGCTTAATGCGAGGAAATTTTTACGGCGTGCGCTTTATGGACACATATCGGGGCGTCCTGCAGTTATTTAAAACTTTCATATTTCATTCAAACTTAATTACACGAATTTCTCATCCTTTCAGGGATAACGACGTGAGTTTATTGGCATATTGGGTCTGATGATTAATATCGGAGATTATTTTTTAGATTAATTAATTTTCTGTTTATTGATTTCGGAACGTCACCCGATGGGCTGCCGTCGGATAGAGAACCCTCGGGCGCTGCGCTTGTCCCTCAGGTGCACAGGAGGGAAGCGGGGCGAAGCGGGGGTGAAGCGGGGGCGACGGGTTGAAGCGGGGGCGATCAGGTTGCGGCAGCCCGAGAGTTACTACAGCGAGGTCTGGCAGTTTGTTTCACAGACCGGGCTTATTTCCGCCGCAAATTTGCAAAACCACACGCAGCCCTTGACGTAAATTTTATATATTTTTTTCACCGTAAAATGCCTTCATGGAACGTCAATCAGTTGCGTTAATTGATTGTTGATGAAATCAAGTCAATGGTTTGGGTAGTGAAACGGTATTTTTTAAATATGAAACTCAGTCGGATATAAATTTAAATTTATTAAGAGTAGGAGATATTTTACAGTTGAGATTTAAGAGCATTTACTATACCACTAATTGATTAACCTATTTAGTTATCACTCGTACATGTTCTCCATTCTTATTGTTATGATGAGGCAAAAACGAGAGATTTATTAAAGAAGATATTTCACTTACAGTATTACTCAACATATCTGTTTCAACTTAGAACCGCTTGACTAAGTATCATTTTTACATCTTTGCAACCGACTTTATAGTTCTGTTGATATATCTACAACCTCTTAATTATTTTTTTTTATTTAATAGGTAATTATTACAGGCAAATTAAAAATCTTGATGCAATGTGGCTAGGCCGAAGGCCTTTAAGCCATTACAATACCTACATTCTACAGCGTTCTAACCTTTCGAATTCTGGTATTCACCCCAAACCTCTTAATATCGCCCAATAAACACAAACGTACAAAAAACACAAACGACCTTGTTTATTCATTATTGTTTCAACGCCCAACATTATCAGCGACTGCATTGCTGGAGCGAAGAAATCTCGCGCTCAGCGACTCCCTTCCTCGCGACAATGGGCAATCAGCGCAGCGGACGCGACAAGCCGCGCGCCCGCCGGAAAGCCCGCGCTATCTCAAATCGACGTTTATCGTCGGGGGGGGGGAGGGTGGCGCGTGCAGCTGCTGCGTGGGCGGGCACGTTCTCGAGCATTCCACGGCCCCCTCCAGTGCCGCTGCCGCCTTAACTTCGTCGAGTCGTCTTTGTTGCAGTCTGCACAGCGACGGCTTCCATCGGTTTCTCCTGTTCGAACTGATGCCCCCAAAGTCGAGAATTGCGAAATCATTTCAAGAGGCATTTTGAAACTAGGTGAATTAAATATTCTCATTTAATTTTGTTTTGTAGAAAAGGCGATTCTTAAACAAAGAGAATAGAGTCCTAGAAACCACCCGAATTTTTTTAGCTCTAAACTAAAGAGAAAAGAAGATTAATTATGAAATTTTATTAAAAAATGTGAATACTTTCAATTACACGTTCCTGTACTTTCTAAATGTATGTCTCAACTGAACACTTGAAAACAAATACAAAGTCCACTTTGAGCGATCATCTGTTTTTCCCTTTACTTTCTGAGCGAGAGAATGAAATACGCCATTTTAATACTTTAGATTTCAAGTCCGTAAACGGATTTGAAAAGCCCGCCTTGAAAAAGGCGCGACATTAATGATGCAGAAATGTTTTATTTGTCCTGGTAAAATTAAAGAAAATTTGATGTAAGGATACCACACAAATAATGTGTACGTTGAATCGTGAAAGATGCAAAATAAAAAAAGAAAAATAAGAAGAAGAACGAGAAACCGAGTGTAAAGAAGAATAAAAGAATATGAGGATTATTCTGAATGAAAATAAGTACAATACGACCTGCCAGAAAAGACTAGAAAAAAATCAGATTACTTAAAAAGCTCCTTCAGAAAATCTGTTTTAAACATCCATTCATTTCAGCGAGAAATTCCCATGTCCACAACAAACCCGTGAAAACATTTGTCCAAAAACAATAATAAATTATAAATCGTAAATATTTTACACATAACATCTAATATCAAAAAACAAACTTATAAAGATATTTTAAAGCATTTTTTCTTATCAAAAGATTATAATGTCTTTGAAAAAGGCAGTCAATCAGATCTTTGACGTATAATAAACCATTCGGTGTAAAGTGCCGAAACATTTGGCAACGGCCAACCACGAAGCTCCTCCAGCCGATCTCAGCACTTGTTCCAGCCTCCGTCGGCGTCTTCTGCAAAAGCTACCGCTTCCGACGCACCCTCCAACGCAGCCGCCGCCGCCGCCGCCGCCACCGCCGCCACCGCCGCCACCGCCGCCACCGCCGCCACCGCCGCCGCGGCGCCCGCGGGTCGTCGGGCGGTATATAAAAGCACATAATCGCCCGAATCGACCGCGCGCGCTCCCTACATCAGGCTCGGTAACGGCAAAATAAAAAGCTGCAATCCTCCTCTTGTGCGTCGCACCCTCCCACCCTCTTCCTCCGCCGCCGCCGCCGCCGCCGCCGGCAACCGCCGGTCGACAAGTGGAGCGCGGCCCGAGAAAGCGGAAGAACAGCCTGTGGGGAAGGGGGGTGAAGGGTGCGGGGGAGGGGGTGTCGGCGCGTGGTGCTCGCAAAGGGGTGGCAGCGCGGCGCGGCGCGGCGCGGCGCGCATCGCGGGGGCGGGGGGAGGGGGTTGCGAAGACGTCGGCTGCTCGGCGCGGCGTGGCGCCGGGGCGGGGGGCGGGGCAAAGACCTTGCGGAGGAGAAGCTGCGAAGAGCGAGAGGGAGAGTGAGGGCTGCAGGGAGAGTGGAAAGAAGAGCGAGGGAGGGAGGGTGGGAGGGAGGGGTTGAAGCGTCGCCGTGCAGAACTCCGTCGAGGCCCTACTTTTGACGGGGTAGCGCTCTCCATCTCGATGCAGAAGCACTAAAGGAAGATTACTCCCGACCCGACTTGACAAATGCTTTTATTCCGCAGCGGAGGAGCGCCGGCGGCGGGGGCGGCGGAGGCGGCGGCGGAGGCGTCGCCGGCGTCGGGACGCGCGTTGCGCCCTCCCAGACGCGCGCGCGGATTGGGCGGCGACGCCATAACAATGTTTACAGACACATGCGGACCCAATTGGGGAGCTCTTATCCATATTTGATGCGGGAGACGCCGGGCCCTGCCGCGGCGCGGCACGGGGCGACGCGGGCCGGGCCGGGCCGGGCCGTGCAGACCGAGCGGGAGGGAGGACGCGGGGTTTTCTTAATTGGCTGCGGAGGCGGCCAGCTGGGGACGGCTGCGACGCGCGCCCGGGACCCATCGGCACGAGCGCGCCGTAAAACGGCCCCGCCCCCGCCCCTCGCCCCGCGGCCCGGCGCGTGCCCTTGCCAGGGGGTGCGGGGGATTGGGGCGCCGGAGGAGGAAGATGGTGCAGAGGACCGGTCGTGAAGAGAACAGGCGCGCCATGGAAAGTGGTAGGGTAGACATAGCGGAATAAAAAGAAAGGTACTTTTAAAAGAAGATTGGGTTGTCTGGGAAGAAACAGGTAATTGTAGAAGTTAAATGTGGATGAATTAGAACATTTTGCATTCCTCGATCTACTCCACTCAGATTGTGCAAGCCTCACTGTAAGATATCAATGTATGAAAATTACGGAAGCGAGATGACTTGCTGAGAATTTACACGTGAAGAGGAAACGTGAACTCCAATTAAACCACTAAAAATAATAAATTTCTAAATTACCGCAAAAATTAGATTAAAATAAATGAAGAATATTATGATTTATCCACAGTCTGATAACCATTTTAATCGTTATATCGATAAAATAGAATCAAATTCGTGAAAAAATTTAGATGGAGTAGTGAAGATGGATTAGACGAGCTTGAGGGCAAGGAGAAGTGCTATAATGTTTATCTTTGTTCAGTCGAACGACCCAAGACATTGAACCTCATTTCCAAGCCTCAGTTAAAGTAATAGAATTCTAAAACTACACAGTAGGATGTTACACTGCGTGTTGTCGGTAGATAACGGTTATTTTCTGCGGAAACCACCTTTAGAAACAAAATTTACTTCAATTGGCTACTGATATTTCTTTTTTCCGTTTTTAAAACACAAATGCATTTCTTATGGCATATTTCATGCAGTGTTGATTAAAACAATAGCAGATGGTTTTTGTATGAGTCATTTGTAGTAGAATATCAAACTCATTGTTTTTATTTTTATTACGTAATAATTTCAAAAAAGTTTTTAAAAGTTGAGCTTTAAGAAAAATGCGGTGGAGGTCGACTAATAATATTTTGAATTACTCACTGCTTGCACCCTTTACATTTATTCTCATGATCCCCGACAAATATTTTCAGACGGTACGATCACATTATGAAATCACGCATGGCGCCGTCAGTTGCTCTTGGCGTATTCCCGTAATGAGGGCGGCTGTTAACAGCACCTGGGGTAGACTTCAAAGCATCAAATAATGTTTCCTCTGAGCAAATGCCAGTCCGATGGCCCGCATTCTGGTGGTCAAACGAGCGTCACCCGGCGAAATTTCCCAACGCGGGCGGTGGGAGCGATGTCGTTCACCGATTCGCCACCAGCGCTGCCCTGAAATCCCAGAGAGCGGCCGGTGCGGTGAATCGGTTCTTGCGCAGCCTTCCCCATTCGGTACACGAGTTATAATTTTTGAGTCCCCAATTACGCCCAAACAGACTTTTAATTACGGGTCTCATTGTAAAACGTTTAATAATTGCGTGCCGGCGCTAACGTTCGGCTGTTCATGAGCATAATGGCTCATGCAAACACGCGAGAGAGGGATTTTTTTTTCGAATTCACCACCAGATTACTGTTTCATTCGCCCTCCCAGAGTCGCGATATTACGAAATCGGCTTTAGCATCATGCTCGGAATTTGCAGGAAGTAAAAACAAGTTGAACGAGTGGGTGTAGCGATTGCCAGCACTTCTCGTTCTGCTAAATTTGATGAGACTGTTTGTTGAAAAAGTTGCATGCATTGAATGTGCAGGGGTTACTAGATAACCCTTTTCTATTTAAGTTAAACGGTAAATAAATATAAGCGTGGAATAAATTTCAGTCGTCTTTGTCTAATGTTATGTTATTTAAATTAAAAATGTTAAATCCATAATAAAAAAGTTTTGCATCCCAATTTATAGTAATGTGGAGTAAATGCGAAAGTGGTAAATGTTTCATCTCGAGATGGAGAGATACTTTCAACACCAAATGAATGAATTCTGAAAGTGGCAAGATTTTCTGTGTTCTGGAGTCCATCTGCAACAAACTTCTCATTTTGACCCTGACGGTTAATTTTTTATTTCTCAATTTACAATTACGCTGCAACCAATACAATGAACAACTGGCAACCGCATAGCAACAGAACAGAGTTTCACTCTACACCATGTTCAGTCGCCTCATAATCTACCGGAAAAATCTGATAATGTGCTGAACTCCGCATTTCGCCACCGACTCCTTGCTGCTCCGACTGTACCGATTGACCTTGCTCTTTTGGCGCGCGCGCGTTGCTAGCAAATCGCGGAACAAATGGAGTGCCTGCCAATTAGCGCCAGGGAACGGCCGAGCAATGCGCTGCAAGACATGTGGTCGGGCGGAGATGGAGGTGATGGAGACGGTAGAGGTGAAGATAGTAAAGGAGGAGATGGAGTTGGAGGAGGTGAAGGTGGTGCCGGAGCTCGTAGGTGGTGTGATAGGAGTTGGGTGTGCGGACGTATGAGCGAGGCAAGAATGGAACTGATGAAAATGTGATGCTGAAGTTGGAGACGAAGGTGAAGCGGTGTTATAGGTGAAAGTGAAAGTGGCAACATGAAGAAAGGAGATACGGAGATGAAAACGAAAGACGATGGTGTTGGAAGTAAAGTTGGAGGAGATTAGGGAAGGAAATGGAAAAGGATATGGAGGTTAAAGTAGAAGATGAATCTAGAAGGGCGTTTAGTGGTGGAGGTGGTAGTGCGGATGGTAGTGGAAGTCGTATTGATAGTGGTAGTGGTGGTGGTTGTAGTCATGATGGTGGATGCGGAGGAGGAAAGGGAGATCGGGGCGAAGGCGGAATGAAGAGTGAAAGTTGCTGTAAAATCTCCTGGATTTTTAACATTTCGCACATCGACAGTTCTCTCAGTAATCGCCAAATGCATGAGGTTACTTTGGTCTCTCAACATAACCACCTGCTAATACGTCCAACAAAATCCTCATAAATTAATGCATAAATGTGTATGTGATATGACATACGACTACATCATTCTAATGTTAAAAATAGTAAAATGTATTCGACTATTCGAAATAAACTAGCATAACGTGAATGTAAATATCTGAAGTTTTTTACGATTGTAATAATTTATGTCATTTGCTGTACTCAAACATAACATTTGCTACATGAACAATAGTTCGGTGTTTGTGTAGATAATGTGCAGCAAATTTTTACGAAGTTTATTAAAAAATAAGCATGTACTTCTGTGTCGAAAAAATCCAAATTGTGTACTTCTCTCCTGTTACATAATTTAATTTATTTATCCGCTGACCTCAAAATATATTCATAAATTTTGTTAAAAGAAAATTTCTCTAAAATAAACATCGAACAGAACAACGGAATTTTAAGAGCAAAAACTTACCGCAAAAGGCGAACCGCAAGTGATCAGCAAACAAAGTAAAATGCACTAACCTGAAACAAAAGGGAAAGGAAAAAATTATACAATGTTGACATACGATCTTCTCAGAATAGTACACAAATACACTAGTATCCTCTACAGCTAAAATTGCTGTATCAAACACAGTGGAAAAATTACTAAGCGTAAATTGCTGTAAAGTGAATTATGGGATATTCAGAAACTGAATTTTTACTACAATCTTCAAAAGAAAGCTACAAGAAAAAATAATGCATTTAATAATGTACACACGACTAACATATTTCTCTTTTCTAACAATGAATATTAATAATGTTGTTGCAATGGAAGTTCGCCACTTAGACAAATGTACTCAAATGATTCACGAAGAATTTTTATGACGCACAAGAGTCTCGAAAGAATCTCCAACGCTCCTCCGAAATAATGTAGGGAATGGCAAAAGCATGTTCGAATGTTAAAATCACGCTCCCTTTATGAAAGCCGTGAAGCGATTTCTTTGATCCCGAAGCTGCGCACAAAAAGCAAGCAAACATTGCGAGGACGTCGCCGGAACGAGGACGAGTGGGTGGGTGCGCAAACGACGAGCGGCGCGCGCGCGTCACGCCTCGCACGCTGTTGCCTCCGTCGCGCCCGCCGTCCTCACTGTCCTCAACGTCCTCGACACGCATGCCATCCTCACCCTCCTCGCCTCCGTCGCAGCCGTGTCCTCATTGCACTTTTTCGTTCGTAACTCTCACTGGCCTCGCCGACCTCACTATCCTCGCCGTGCTCACCATCCTCGCCCCCCTCGTTGCTGCTCTCGCATCGCTCGCCGCCCTGTCCTCATTGACTTCATTGCCCTCAACGTCCTCAACACCCACGCCATACTCACCCTTCTCATCACCGTCGGAGCATATCCTCATTGCCCTCTTTCGTTCACAACTCCCACTGGCCTCGTCGTCCTCACTATCCTCGCCGTCCTCGACACCCACGCCGTCCTCACCCTCCTCGCCACCCTCGCCGCTGCTCTCGCTGCGCTCGCCGTTCTCGCCGCCCTGTCATCATTGCCCTCTTTCGTTCTCAACCCTCATTGGCCTCGCCGACCTCACTATCCTCGCCGTCCTCACCCTCCTCGCCCCCCTCGCCACCTTCGCCGCTGCTCTCGCCTCGCTCGCTACCCTGTCCTCATTGTCCCTTTTCGCTCGCTACCCTCGTCAGCCTCGCCGTCCTCATTATCCTCGCCGACCTCGACACAAACGCCGTCCTAACCCTCCCCGCCGCCCTTGCCCTTCAATCCTTCCTGGACAGCCTCGCCTTGCCACCCTCACCGCGCTCGCTTTCCTCGTTTCCTCGCAGTATTGTCCTCAATGTCCTCGTTCATTTGCAACCCTCGTTGGTGTCGCCGACCTCGCTGCCATCGACACCCTCGCCGACATGTCCACACTGCCCTCGTTCGTTCGAATCCTCACCGTTCTGGCTTCCCAAATCGCCTTCGGTCCTCTTTCTGGCATTCCTACATTCGCTGCTCTTGTTGCTCTCGCCATCTTCGCGGCCCTCTCCTTATCCCTATCCTCTCTGTCCTCATTGCCCTCGCCATCCGTGTTATTCCTGGCACTGGCCACGTCCCTTCCGCTTACTGGCGTCATCGACCTAGCACTCCGCGCAGCACTCAGCGACCTCACTCTCCTTCACCCACCCTTTTCGCCCCTTCCACCTGCGCTGAACTCGTCCCCCTAGCCGCCTTTAACGCCGTCAGCCGAAAACATTGATGTAGGCCTCTTTGCAACGCACGACCAATGCCTATTTCTCTATAATGCACCATGTTTCTACTCCATTGCCGTCGTTACGGAGATTCATAAGGGATTCGTTACGGAGATTAATAAGTGCCTTCGACAACGAGAGACAGAGCGGGCATAGCAACCATTGCAATAAGAGCAAGGGCAGCATAGGTAGAATAGAATAGAAGTTCATATGACATTTATTACCTTCTCCAAACCCTCGCGCTCAGGGGAACGCGCTCCTCTAGGCTCAGGGCAACAACTGTTTCTATTGCAGTGTCTCTAATCGGTAGGTCCTGGGAGTCGAGTCCCGATTCGCTGACTTCCCGAGTGTACTTCCGACAATAACTAAAAATCTAGGCCGAATTGAGCCGGTGGCAGGAGAAGAATTCTAGCGTACAGCCGCTCTGATCGGTAGTTTTCTGCGGTTTCTCCTATCAACACCAGGCGAAAGTCGGAGTAGTGTCTTAACAAACGGGCCAGAGATCGCGAGCGATCATTCCTTCCTCAATCATATCCTCTATTTGTTACTTCCTCTGCGGTTACACTCACACACGTAAGTGTACTACACTCTCTCACATGTTGGGAATCCAGTGGGAGCTCAGAGCTTGTTACGGTTGTCGCAGTGCTCTGCTGGGGGATACCTGGAGAGGGAGACTTCGGAAACCGAGATATAGGTCGGCACTTGATCCCACATTCTAGCGGGGGAGAAACACCGCCATCTACCGAGATACACCATGCACTACACACATTCGGGAGAGATGGCACAGCAGTCGATTAGCCATAAAACATAATAAATCGATCAAACATTCGATCCCGCGAAGGTAGGAGAGAACAACGCGATCATTGGAACGAGGGCAGCAGGCACAACGAGGGCAACGAAGGCTGACAACTTCGTATGTGTATCGTCTGGCACTCATCATCCTTTCAAAACCCCTGACCAAAAAAAGTGGCTCAGGGCATGAACTAATGTGGCTGCAGTACCTCTGACCCGGAAGGTCCTAGGGTTCGAGTCCCGACAATGCCAGGATTTTTTGACACTAGCTACATAGCTACGTCGAATTCAGCCGCGGTCTGGAGGAGAATTCTAATGTTCAGCTGCTCTGATCAGTAGTTTTTCGTGGTTTCTATGATCTCTCCAGGCGATTGTCGGAGCAGTACCCTAATAAACGCGCGATCTTTCCTTCCTCTTCATTGTCCTAACATCAGCCCTAAGTTAAAAACGCTTGCACTCACATACACTACACTACCACTTTTGCAGGGAGACCAGTCAGAAGCTTAGAGCTTGTCCTGGATAGGGTGGCACCACGTTGGTGGGAGATACCTGATTTAGGAAAATCCTCGGAAGGCGATGTAAGTCGGCGACGGATCTCGCCAGCCAGCGGGGGAAAATCACCGCCACCTCCCACGATAAATGCACTACACTCACGGGACTAATGAGCTTAGCAGTTGACACGCCCGGAATCAATCATTGAATCAATCCAAGCCCCTGAGCCTCCGAAGTGGGCCACGCCCCCTCCGCCGGCGGGTGGGCGCCGCTGCTTGCGCCACGTGGCCGCAATCGCCGCGAGGATCCGCCGCGTGACCTTGGCGGGGCGCGTGCGCTCAGGCGAGGAGGAGACGTGACACAAGCACGGCGCGCCACACTAATGAGCGCAGCTTATTCTCTTGTGATTGCCGCTAAGGACAAAAGGAAACGGATTTTTCCAACGTTCGCTCACGTTTTGAACGTGTCTTCAAGGTGGAGTAGCCAGTGGCAATAAGTTTCGTCAAGATTGTTCGTGCAATAAAGAAACTGATTGGATGCTAAAACGGAATCAAATCAATACCAGAAATCACTGTGTGCTTATTTGGTTATAATTGGTTTTATTGTGATTAGAATGCCCGAGTATGTTGCCTCTTTAAATGTAATGTTGGCTTTCAACGTTTTGTAGATGCTATAGTTATTAAAAATATTAATTATTATTTTCAAATTTTATACAGCATCTGGATAATAACATTTAATTATGGTGTTGTTTATTGCATTTTTGCCAGATGCTGGAAAAAGGGGTCACAAATAAGTTTCGTTGAAGCATAATTTTCATAAGTAATTCAGATTGTATTAGAGAGATTCTAACATACACACCTCAAGTGCTGATCAGGCGATTTCTCGCAGTTTTCAAATTTATAATGCTGCAGAAGCTAGCAGTTAAGTTTCATAATTTTGCATTATAATTCAAAGAAGAACCTCCATTATATTATAAGTGGTCATAAATTGTACTAATGATTCAGATTAATGGTTGTCTATTGCAACTCCTAAATGCTTTCTCTTGTGGATTCTTACATCATGCTTATTGTTTGCTCCTTTCCTGAAGGTCATAGAGGCACATCTGGGTGCACAAACAACAACGTCGCATTATTTAATGAATTGCCATTTACACATACAACAGAGTGCCTCTTATGTATTTTCCTCGGTTTACCATCGTTTACGAACGCTCTGTGAGTGATCTACAGCTCAACAGCAGCTAATGCTATCCAAAGAGTAGTAAAGACCAGCAAATTTGCGCGTATCTCCGAACCGACACTAGAGCTCAGTTCGCAACGACTGAAACTACTGGAGGCTTTCAGCAAACTGCAAATTAGGGAAGCAATTTCAGAACTGAACAGATGAAACTAACAATAATGTCCATAATTTCAAACTTGCAGTTTTTACCTAACGGTGAATGAAATTGAATACAATTTTTTAATAGTACTTTCGATACAAAACAAGCAAATGGCGTATTTTTATTAATTAATTTTGGTTTACTAATTGATTATTGTGAAAACGCACCACAAAACAGGGTTCCACATCACTTTATGGAAATAATGAAGTCAAATAAAATTGTCGTCAATGGTAATCACGTTTCATTAATTGGCGGGCGGAATGCAATTATTGCAGTAGCGAAGCAATAGACGGTACAAAGCGGTAGGAGATAACACGTTGACCTGGTCCAAAACCCCACTCGTTTGGCAGCTAAATTCTTCCGTCACATTCCTCACGGTTACCCCGCCGAGCTGGATTGCCCAAGCCACTCCCTCCGTTGTGCCAGCGGCGTATCGCCGACGTGTCTTGTCGTCTTTGCGCATGACCAGCCGCGAGCCATACGGCGTCGGATAACAAGCGACGCGGCGAGGCGCAACCCACGTCCAAATAGCGCAGCCGCTGCCCGTAATTAGGCAGCGGCCGCTTCGCGCTGTTGACAAACGGCGGCAGCGGCGCGCGCCGAGGACGTCCCGCGCGCCCTCCGCCGCCACGCCCCCGCCGCCGCGCCCCCGCCGCCGCGCCCCCGCCGCCGCGCCCTCGCCGCCGCCGCGCCCCCGCCGCCGCGCCACCGTCGCGCCACCGTCCCGCAGCGGCGGCTGGGATGCGCCCGTCGCCGGCCCGCATGTGCGACCCTGCTGCGTCCTGTGGTATGCAGCACTGCGTGCGCTTCAAAGCCGCGGGTTGCGGCAGCGGCGGGTTGTGGCTATGACGTGAGCAGGGGCGGCGGCGGTTGCTGCGAAGGCAGAGGGGGCGTTGGAGCAGACGGTTGCGGAAGCTATGGCGGTGGCTACGGCGGAGACTATGGCGGTGGCTATGGCGGTGGCTATGGCGGTGGCTATGGCGGTGGCTATGGCGGTGGCTATGGCAGTGGCTACGGCGGTGGCTACGGCGGTGGCTACGGCGGAGACTATGGCGGTGGCTATGGCGGTGGCTATGGCGGTCGCTATGGCGGTCGCTATGGCGGTCGCTATGGCGGTGGCTATGGCTGTGGCTATGGCGGTGGCTATGGTGGTGGCTGCGGCGGATACTATAGCGGTGGCTACGGCAGATACTATAGCGGTGGCTATGGCGGTGGCTACGGCGGAGACTATGGCGGTGGCTATGGCGGTGGCTATGGCGGTAGATATGGCGGTGGCTATGGCGGTGGCTATGGCGGTGGCTATGGAGGTGGTGATGACGGTGATGGAGCCGAGGTGACGGAGCAGGGATGGCGGGTTTACGGAGGTAGCGGGATGTGAGGGAAGTGGCGGGGGTGACGTAGGTAGCGGTGATAGCAGAGGGTGCGGTGCAGACGGTGCCAGCGGTGGCGAAGGCGGCGGTGGGGGCAGTTGTGCTGTAGTAGGGAGGGCCAGAGAGGTGTGACGACGATGTCGCCCCTTGGCCTCGACGATTCGACACGCCCTCGCGAAGGCAGTGCTCCGAATTACAATTCTAAAAGCCGCACTGTGCATTGCATCTATTATATTGGACCCCACCTGAATAGTATAGGATTCGGCGGGGAGGTCCTCCACTACATTGCTAATTTGACATTGTTCCTACCTGCCAATTGGGAGGTGCTAGAGAATGGCAATCCATGTCATATTCCAATTAGTCATATTTTTCCTAATTTTCAGTTTTCAATTTAAATATTAGTTTTCCGTACTAAGTCTCTAATACCCTGCTGCAGGTAGAACTATGGATTGGAAACACAACTGGAAATACAAGACCAAATTGTCTTAATGTGTGTTCGTAGGTTTGGGCAACATGTATCATTCATTTACAAGGCTCATATTCTTTATTGTTGACGGTGACGTATTCTTCCTGAATAAAAAAGTCGACGATTCATTATAACTAAAATGGTCGGGATATTTTTGAGGGGATAAAATTATTGAATGGAACAGACCAACCCCCATAATGTACAACTGTCTTCGATGCGTACCGAATTAATATTCACTGGATTGACAAACAAGACCCCATTAAGTGCCCAGTTGACTTTGAGGCCAAATCATTCATTGTGAATGAATTGCCAAGCTTGGTTGAACTCGCAGTTTTAAATATTCCAAGCCGTTTATAAAGTGTAAATGTTGCACTAAAGAGTTAATATTATCACAGCATAGATATTTCAGTTGCTAATGACGGCTTACTGGAGCTAAAACGGTCGCTTTCGCTGACCTCTTTGTGAGATGAATGGGCTTCAGCAGACGTCAGCGATGCAAATGCAACGCCCCAGAAGTCGAAGATCTCCTGTAACGTGGGACGCGCAATGTGGAACCCACGCCGTGCGTTCTGGGGAGCGGTTTCGACCACTGTGCGCCGGGGGTGTGGGAAGGGGCCGGCACTCAGCCGCGCCGCCTGCGTCGCTCGCACCGCCTGCGCCTCCACCCCCGCCCCCTCCCGAACACAGAGTCCTCTGTCCGCTCATCCAGTTAGCCGGCCAATTAATCTGCATGTTCTGGCCGGGCGACAGCTGAAGCAGATTTGCGGGGTCCGAGCGCGGCTGCGGCGGCGGCGGCGGCGAGCGCGGGGCGAGTAGGAGCGGGGGAGGGGCGGGGCGGGGAGGGGATGGGCGGCGGGCGCTGCACCATCTTGCGCCGAGAGCGTGGCCGACACGCCACATCTGTGCCGCCCTCCGCGCCGCCCCCGCTGGGGCGTTGGTGGGCGAATACTTTGCGCCGCCGCCGCCGGGGCGACAGCGGGCAAGTGTGTGCGCGGCTGTGGAGAGCGGATTCACCCTCGCAGCTCCCGCCCCTACTCTGGCCCCGCCCCCGCGCCTCCCTTTATCCACGTCGCTTGCCTTGCCTGCGATACATATGTCGTTTTCATTGCGTTTGCTATGCCCTTCGCCATCTCCGCTGACTCTACCTTTCTCACTGTCTTCCTCATCGCAGCACTACTGTTCTTAATACAGTTGACGGCCCCTTGAACCATATCACACCGCGATGCACACGTCGTTTACACTGCATTCACTACTCTCATCCTCCTCCACAATGAATTTATCTTTCCCACTGCCTTCCCCACCGCATCCCTAAAAACCCATGGGCCTCATTGTCCTTAATATCGTTGTCCACATCGTTCGTGTTGTCTCGATTCACGTGCAGTTTTCACTGCTTTCGCTACACTCTTCACTATCTCCGCCGACTTTACCTTTCGAACTGTTGTGCTCGTCGCTTCCCTTGCAGCTCTTGAGTATAGATGCCAATGCTGTTGGCTCCGCCGAAGCCATATCAGTTGTGCTGTTCATGTCACTGCATTCACCGTTTTCATCACCCTCCTCAGTGACTTTACTTTTTTCATTATCTTTCCCATTGCTTTGCTTAAAATCTATGGGCCTTACTGTTCTTAATTTTGTTGTCCCTATCGCTCTCTCTGCTTTGATACACATCATTTTTATTGCTTTCTCCATTCTATTTGCCCTTTTCATCAATTTTACCTTTCCCCACTGGGTTCCTGTCGCTTCTTTTAGAGACCAGTGACTTTAACTTCTTCAATGCCGTTGTGTCGTTCTTTCGTCACATTGCTTGTGCTGTTTGTAATACATATCTCGTAACAGCTCTGTCCCCTTTTTGCAACCTCTTTGCCGCCTTTACCTAGCAGTCTTCATAAACCTTTCCCTGCTCATTGTCATCACCATCATCGCTTGGTTTACCCTTCCATGTTTCCGGCGCTCTTACTTTTCCCTTTATCCTTTTTTCCTTTTTTTATTTTCATCCTTCTCTATTCTCAGGTCCATTACTGTTCTCTATACTCTCGAAAACTTCGATATAATTGTCATCAAAGTCATCTTGGACGCACCTTGTGCCGTTTGCAACGTCAACACTTCGAATCAATCTACATCATTCAACGTATGCCCTTCTTGGCCCTATTCTGTACCAACTCTATACGACAGATATACCAGAAACAGATAAAACAACTATAGCCACTTTTGCAGATGATACGGCCATACTAGCTTCGGATGACGACCCAAATGTCGCATCAAGACATTTACAAGACCATCTTACAATGATTGAAAAATGGGCTAAGAAATGGAAAATAAAAATCAATGAAAACAAATCAGTCCATATAACTTTTACCCTGAGAAGAAACAAATGTCCTACTGTCCACATCAACAATAATCCAATATTACAAATGGAAAGTGTGAAATACTTAGGGATACATCTAGACAAACGTTTAACATGGAAAAATCACATTTTAGCCAAGAAAAAGCACCTACAACTTCAAGTAAGAAAACTATACTGGATACTAGGATACCACTCAAAACTATCACTGGAAAATAAACTATTGCTTTATAAATCTATAATAATTCCAATATGGACCTACGGCATCCAAATCTG
>BLKR01016399.1:0-28854 GCA_011170035.1 Teleogryllus occipitalis | reverse complement strand
ATTTAATGTAATGTAACACTCTCTCCCTGCTCTCTCCTGCTATCTTCCTATCATTCATTAATTTTAACCTCTAACTTCTCTACGTTATCTATGCCCGCGCTTTTATCAAATATATATAATAAATCCCCTTTTTTCTTTTCCCTTTTAACTATCTACTGCCGTGGATACGCTGGCGTTCCTATACAGGAATCGCAGTGAGGTAACTAGATTGTGCGTGCTAGGTTAAATTACTACAAACATCTCAATTGATCCAAAACGAACCGCATTTCTGGTTCGATCATTTATTTACGTTTCTAACTTTACTCTATTTCCATTTCCACGGCGATAATTCACCGTCTTCCTTTCTACGTTAACATATAATATCATATAACATCAACATATACAAACGAAGAAAAAACAAAAACAAGATAATACACAATAACAAAAAATGATTCATACACACTAACACAGACAATATCAAAATCACATTCATCCCTCGAATGCGCATTCCCTATTTTCCTCTAACTATTTCTACTTTATTACTACTAACACAACTTGATCTTCAACAAAATTGTTTTTAATTATGGGATGCGTTTTGATACGAAGCATTTCAAGGAATTCCGACACACACACACACACACATGCATATGCGTTTCACTTCCCTTTTTTCAGCTCACCTTTCGTACTGGAGACGTCCGGTGTCCGCTGTCCAATGCTCCTCGATGTCAGTCGACGGCCACTCTTACTCGCGGTTGCCTCCGAGAACCACTTCTCGTCAACCACTATGTTTCACCTAACTGTGAAAGTCCAGCCGCTAGCCTGTCACCGACTAATAAATTCTGTATGTTTGCGGCGTACTGCTCGGCAAAATACGTAACACGAAAACAGAAACAACTTTTCGCGTATTGTCAAACACGTTACCTCTTGAAAAGTTCTATTGCTTATTTCCATTTATTTTGGAAAATAATCGTCTAAATTATACTGATGTGTATTGATTCAGTTAAGTCCCATAATAAAAATGTTTACCGCGCCAAATTTCCTCACACTAGAATACAACGTAATTGATTAAACGAAAATTAAATATTTCACGGAAAAGCAATTCTTGGATAACACAAGGGATTAGGACATCTTGTAAAAACAAGCGAATTCTTTCTTTCATTTCTAAACGTCATGACGTATCTCAAGATTTCCTTATCTTCTTTAAAAAATACAAAACATTGTTACGAAAAGTCATAAGGCAGGCAAAAATCATGAAAAACGATCAGGATATTTTGAACTCAAATAATAAAACAAAATCAATGTGGAATATAATAAAAAATACTACCAAATCAACTAGAAAACCCGTAGAGAATGTTGTTGTAAAATATAACGATATAAATGTCAACGATCCGGCAACAGTGGCTAGTCTCTTTAACCAATACTTTTCGAGAATTGCTGCCGATCTCACTAAGGGTCTTCAGGCACAAAATTCAAAAACAGACAGTGCACCCAAAATTTTAGACACAATGTTCGTTTCCGAAACTTCTTCCCATGAAATTCTCAAAATAATCGGTAAACTAAAAAATAAATATTCGTCCGGTTTAGATGAATTCCCAGATTCTTTGTTAAAGACTTGTGCGTATGCCATTGTACACCCGTTAACTCACATATTTAATGCATCTTTATGCACTGGAACGTTTCCAGATATTTTCAAAACAGCTAAAATTAAGCCGCTCTTCAAAAATGGCAACAAAAATGAAATTCAAAATTATAGGCCCATCTCTCTTCTATCAGTTTTTTCAAAAATATTAGAGAGACTTTTTTACGTACGAATGGAAACCTTTCTCACTAAACACGACTCGCTTTCAGATTGCCAACATGGATTTAGAAAATCAAAATCAACGGAAACAGCTATATGTTCTTTTCTCAAAGATGTCGCCTCATCATTAGATCAAAACGAGGCACCTATTGGATTATTTTTAGATCTCTCAAAAGCTTTTGACATCATTGATCATGACATTTTACTTTCAAAATTACCTTCATATGGAATCCGTGGTATTGCCCTAGATTGGTTATGTTCGTACCTTAAACAACGATCTCAGAAAGTTGAAATACCTTACTGGAATGATGGAACATTACGTACGCACCTTTCCGACTCTTTTTGCCCGTTGCATGTGGAGTTCCTCAAGGATCGATTTTAGGCCCTATTCTGTTCCTACTTTACGTAAACGATATGCCCTCGACGATTCGAAACGGAAGAACGGTTCTCTTTGCGGATGATACGAACATCTTTTGCAATAAAGAAACCGTAAATAGTACAATATCAGATGTTTCAAATTGGTTCCGAAATAAAAAAATTAATAGTAAACGAAAAGAAAACGGTTTTAATGCAGTTTTACATTTCAAATAAACAATTCTGTGCTCCATTGAAAATGAACAGTGTACCATTGACTGATGTTAATGCAACAAAATTTTTAGGTCTCTCAATTCAGTCAAACCTTAAATGGAACGTCCATTTAAATGAATTGAACACAAAATTAAGTTCATTATGCTACGCGTTCAGAATTCTTGCAAAATTCAGTCAGCCTTCATACTGCTCGTTGTGTATACTTCGCGAATGTTCATTCCCGCCTGAGATATGGCATAATATTCTGGGGAAATACATCTTATAGCTCCCAGACTTTTAGATTACAAAAACGAATTGTACGAATAATAACCAAATCCCACCCACGTGATTCTTGTAAGCCTATCTTCATTAATCTAGGAATTCTACCATTACCGGGTCTTTTTATTTACGAATCAGTGGTTTTTGTAAAAAATGACTTGCTTAAGGGCGGGAATATATTTTCAGAAAATGCCGAAGTCTATTACTATAACACTCGACGTAGAAATCATATTCATCAGGTGACAGTAGCAACAGCTCATTACAAAAAAGTCACATACAATACATGTACATTATTTTACAACACTTTGCCAGATGACATTAAACGATTAAATTCAATAGAAAAGTTTAAATCACAAGTGAAATCGTTTCTGCTGCATAACTGTTTCTATACAATTAGAGACTATACTGAGCATCCCAAGAAAAGTAATATTAATTTTAACAATGATACATAATGCATTATTTATCATTTTTACTGTATAAATGAGTATAAACAACCTGTAACAACTATTGTACTACAGCTTCCGGGTCAATGACCCACATCTCGATCAGGTTTTTCGTCCAGTTTCCCTGATCCATTGAGCAAATGCTGAGATGGCCCTTGTTTTGCTTCTGGACATAAATGTAACTTCATTTTCTGTGCACGTCTTCTAGAATTCAGTGGGAAATAAAATTATTCAAATTATCGTTTCCATGTTGTCGCGGCAGGAAGTAATAAGAGCAAAAATTTATTGCTTATTTATCTTTGAAAATAGATTTTATTACATGGGAGTTTTTTTGTTGTTTTTTTTCTCCCTTTCAAAATTCAAAATTTATTGCTTATTTATCCGTGAAAATCGATTTTATTACATGGGAGTTTTTTTGTTTTTTTTTCTCCTTTTCAAAATTCAAAATTTATTGCTTATTTATCCTTGAAAATCGATTTTATTACATGGGAGTTTTTTTGTTTTTTTTCTCCCTTTCAAAATTCAAAACTTAAGTAGTATATGATTTAGTGTAGGGATCACAGAATTTTGAAAATGTGCACACAATTCACTTTTCCCCATAGCCCGTCATACGCAGTTTTTAACTGTTTTTTGACGTAAATAAATAAATAAATAAATAGATTATCCGTAATTGCCTGAAGTTTTACTAATAAAATAACATGAATTCAATGAATTTAAATTTTTGCTCCCTTTTCTAATGTTCCAAAATTTTTATAAATCTTTCGACGTTACTTCTCGTTAACTATTTTTACACTTTCCAAAAAAACTAACGACACACCAATGTCACGTACACGAAGCGTTCATCACCATGTCCACGACACATCTGTCTCACATCTGCATTCCTTCTTCACAATTTACATTGTTACTACAGATTTTTGTCACAAATAATTGACACACGCTTGCTCTGTTGGTTCTGGAAGATTTCCTTAACTTCTCGGCATGGCGTCATTTGTTTACACTATTGACTTCATTCCATCTTCCACATATTTTATGATTACTTCGCTTCCGAAAATGCGACAAAGTTGATGTTAATTTTGTCGTCTTCCCCGTATTTTGTTCTATTCTTTCCCAACGTTTCAACCAAATCGGTCCGTGCGTTTGGTAATTATTCTTCAAAAACCCTGTTTGTAATGTTTCTTTTTTAACACAACAATGGCCATATCCTGTTCATTTTATTAAAAATTCCAAATATATTTCAAATTATAACTTCTGAATGTGTTAACCGAATTTAATGCCGTTTGTTTTATTTCGTTCTATAATTTCTGCTCTATCGGATGATTATATTCAATTTTCCCTAAATCTCACATGCTATAATTTCTTATTTTAATTTGGATTTACAAACATGTTTCTATCGGCACCGTTGCACTCCACATATACGTTTATTCTTTGCCACCTTTTGGCAACGTTGCGTATGGGGTTTTGGTCTCGAAACGTTGGATCATTACAATATATATATATATATATATATATATATATATATATATATATATATATATATTGAGATATACAAATTTTCTCTCTACTTTAATATCTCGCAAAGATCTTAGCGTCTGGCTTGCTGGGTCAATGGGTCACGATATATATAATCCTTATTACCTTTATAATGGATTATAGAATCCGCAGACTATACAGCGCTGCTGGGAATCTGAAATTAGAATGATTCTAATTCCTAGTTCATTACTGTTTGGATTGACTAAATGAAAGATCACTTTCTTTTCTAAAGAACAAAATTTAACAAAGTTTATTGTTACCTTTTTGCAAACAATATAGTAATTTAATACATGATTTTAATGTTAGGCCTTTGATCAAGATATCTTTGAATTTAGAATTTTATACCGCGGTTAACTTATCTATTCTTCGTTGATGTCCCTCGAAGACTTCTCAGTCGAAATATCTTGCGAGCTTGCCGTAGTCCAAAGTTCCAAGAAATCCTCTTCTGCTCCTATCCAAGATGGTGTCAAACTATCAAAATTATCAGTCCTGATTACGTCCTATGACATAGTCCCGAAACCTATAACTCGATTACCACTCCCGACGAAGTCCCAATTTATGCATCAATATTACTTTCACATGCAACATCTGCAATATTATTTGCTGTCCTTCAAATTTCACAATCTGATAACCCGACTCTGACTATCTGCACTACCTCGCTCCCTCTCACGACCCACGATCCGTTCAGACACGCGATGCCGGTCAGAATGAATTCTTCTTGCATGATTCACCCCTCGAAGCTTCCTATTAAACTCCCTTCTTTTTTTTCATAACATTTGACCGTCCTTCTCTCACCCAGCCAATCCATGCGTTCGTTATATTTTGATGTAGCTAACCTTTCGATCGTCTAAACTTCTTAATGCATATTCCACCATATTGTCTTCAAATAAATGTTAGTTTATATTCATGTGACATATCGGTATGTCACAGCTTCCCCTCTCCAAGCGTCATTTGGTTTGCTACAACCTAACTAAATGACAAGACTAAAACTGAACACTTTCTTCTTGCTTCTTCACACTAAACGACATTAACACTTTACACTTTGCACTGCACTAGGTCTTGTTTCTTGCTGCCTTAAAACTATTTACATTTTCCTTTCGGAATGTGCCAACAATAACCATTTCACCAGGTATTCTAATAACCGTATCTGCCTAATATTTGCTCCCCATTAACTTCATTGAATACACATACACATTAAATTAAACTCCCTACACAAACTGACAAAATACACGTAACAACAAAACAATAACAAAAGAAAAACTATTACTCCTAATATTTACAACTATTTACAAATCTCTGTCATGACCAGAATATTTAATCATGCGTGTCGTCCCTCATATACGGCTTCATGTTCCTGTAGTTATATATTCCCATTTGTCGTCCGTTTTCATCATTCAAAATCGCAGCATTCTTGCTTAATACTTTACAAATTCGGTACGGACCTTTATACAACGGGAAAAATTTATAAAATAGCTTCTTATCCGCTGACGACACTTGAGGTACTCTAATTAACACTTCATCACCCTCCTTATACTCGCCTCGAAAGCATTGCTTCTGTTTTAGCTTTCTTTTGGCTGCTGCCTCCCTCAAATTGTCATAAATTATTCGCGTATCTCTCACATCATCTGGGATCCCACTTATATCTGGTGGTATCCTAATCCTTCGAAACGGATCATTTTTTTCTTTCCTACCCATGTGGACCTCTATAGGCGTGCTTCGCGTGCTCCCATGCGGAACATTATTCAAAACGTAGTTCAATACTGGAACGGCCTCCATCCATCGGTTATGGCTTTCCGAAATGTAGACTCTAAATAAACGCGAAATCTCCTTCATAATTCTTTCGCTGGGGTTAGCTTGAGGATTCCGTACCGTCGTGTAACATATTTGGATACCAATTCTTCCCATGTCTTGTTCCCATTTTCCACTAGTAAATTGCGTCCCCAGATCACTAATAATTTTTTTAGGTATACTGAATTCTTCAAAAAATTTGTGGCATTGCGTAATGCAACTCTGTGCATTCGCCTTTCTAATGGGATATAATTTTGTGATTTTAGAAAAAACATCCATTATTACTAACAAATATTGATTCCCAAATTTGGATTTCGGCATTGGTCCATAAAGATCCACAGCGTATATTTCCCTAGTTGACGTAGGTATTATCGCTTTGCTGCTCCCCTCATACCTTTTATTGGGCTGTTTGGTTTTCTGACAGACGTCACACTTACTGATTTGCTTACGGATTTGTCGCCCCATGCCTTTCCAATAGCATTTTGATCTTAGTATTACTTCGATTTTGTTACATCCAAAGTGGCCGAAATGTTGATGCGTAGATAGAATCAGTTCTCGCCTATGCGCTTCTGGTATCCAAATTTGATACTGCGTCCCTCGTTTCCTAATCCGATGTAATAATACCCCCTCGTACATCTTCCACATTGAAAATTTCGGATCATCCTGCCGTCGGTCGTTATCCTCCGCCGAAAAATGCTCAATTATTTGCCTCCCCACAGGATCCTCTCTTTGAATTTTCGCTAATTCCTCCTTCGTCCATTTCGGTCGTATTTCCGTTAACTGGATAGCATTAATATCGGGTTCCACACTACCTTCCTTTTCCTTTATCCTGATTCTCGATAAATAATCGGGCAAAACGTTATCACGGCCTTCACAATATTGGATGTTAAAATCAAATTGTTGAAGCCATAGTGACCATCTCAACAATCTATCGTTATTCAAATGACTTCTCATTAAGAAAATTAGGGCCTTGTGGTCCGTAATGACGGTAAATGGTCGTCCAATTAATATAGCCCGTAATTTCTGCGTAGCCCACACAATTCCTAAAGCTTCCCGTTCACTGGTAGTAAAAAGTCGTTCGCCAAGGGTCAAAACACGACTTTCTAGGGCGATTATTCTCTGCTTATTCTTTTCGTCGTATTGGAACAACACAGCTCCCATGGCAAATCCACTACTATCCACTTGTAGATACATTCTTTTGTCGAAATCTGGATAACTGATCAAAAATGTCTTCTCAA
Organism: Teleogryllus occipitalis; assembly: GCA_011170035.1. Classification (NCBI taxonomy): domain Eukaryota; kingdom Metazoa; phylum Arthropoda; class Insecta; order Orthoptera; family Gryllidae; genus Teleogryllus; species Teleogryllus occipitalis. The sequence goes on along the minus strand of BLKR01016399.1, from coordinate 21,232 downwards.
ATAGTTCTTTTAATTTTTTAAACGCCTCTTGACATTTTGTATCCCACGCCCATTTCCTCCCCTTCTTTAGCAATTCTATTATTGGGTGTATAATTTCTGAATAACCTTTGCAGAACCGGGAATAATAATTGCACACCCCAATCAATCTTCTAACTTCCCTTACATTCCGAGGTCGTGGAAAATTCTTAATCAATTCTTTCTTTTTATCTTGCATCGACATTCCTTGATCCGATATGACGTGCCCCATAAATTTTATATTCCTCCTCCCGAATTGGCATTTTCCAATATTTAATTTTAAATTATACTTCCGAAAGATTTCGAATAGTTTTTTCAACTTCTTTAAATGTTCAAACATATTGGTAGAGAATAACACAATATCGTCGACGTACATGAGAGTAGTTTCCTTTAGCTCATCCGGTATTACATCGTCCAAATAACTGATTAAAGCTGCGCCACTATTCTTTAATCCAAAGGCCATCCTCTGAAAACTATACGTATTGCCTTCAAATGAAAAACTGACAAATTTTTGCGATTCTGGGTGTAGTCCAATTTGCCAGTACGACGCAGTAAAATCCAGTCCCGTGAATATCCGAGCTCCTTTTACCTTCCACATCATTTCATCTAATTTCGGCGGTTTTTCATGACGAGCGATGGTCTTGCTATTGAGTTTCCTAGCATCCACACAAAATCTGATCTTATTGTCTTTCTTACGAACTATCACTATTGGGCTTACATACGGTGTCATCGATTTTTTTTATTATACCATCCTCAAGCATCGTGTTTATTTGTTTACGTACTTCGCTTTTATATACATGGGGGATTGGATATTGTTTCAGATTAAAAGGTTCCTCATCCATCAATTCAATTTTAAATTGATATCCCTTTACCGGCTCCCTTGAACTTCCAAAAATATCTTTATATTCATTGACTAACATTTCAATTGCTTCACTAGCATCTATTCCGTTTTCGTCGACCGCGCCCTCTGCTGCCGCGTGGATCTGGTCCCTGGTCTCTTCAATTTGTTCCGCAATATCGCAAATACACATATCTTCGCCCTCCTGGTCTTTGATCCCTAAACAATGTTGTTGCCCTTTGTCACCTCGTAACAATATACTCCTGTTACCTATGTCGACCTTGGCGTCATACATTTTTAGGCCATCAATCCCCAAAATAATTGGACGAATCAAATTCTTCACTACAATTGCCGGAAACTGAATTGTCATCCCTTGGACTTCCACTTCCACCCAAATTTGCCGACTTCTCGTTTCGATGCGCCTTCCATTAGCTGTCCGAATATCCAAACTCCTAGTGGGTAGCTCCTCAATTTCATTTCCCTTTTTCTTTAACTGCTCATATAATTTTTCCGACACTGCACAAACATTAGCACCTGTGTCAATTAAAATGTCTACAGGTATATTCCGAAATATCCCCTTCAAAATTAAACACGTGCTATTCTCCGCCCGTTCGTCCGTATCTTCCCTTAATAAATCTTCCGCCGATACTTCAATGCTATTCAACTCCTTAAGAACCATCACGCCCTCATTATCATCGTTCGAAGTATCCCGCCCATTTACTTCGAACACTGGGAGTTTTCCTGTTCAATCGCATTAATTTCCACATGTTCCCGTTTATTGTCCTCTTTGAACCTCCGCGGATACCCGTTTCCTGTCTTTTTATTTTCCATTTTAGTACTATTTCCCCTGTCATCCTTTCTTTCTGAGCTATAATTTCCTTGGCGGTTGTAATTATTCATTGTTTTTCCTGTTCCATTGTTATTCTCGTTCCTGCTTTCATTATATTGATACCCGTTACTACGATCATAATCACTATTCAATGTCTGGTCGAATCGACTTAAACGTTCGACCAGATCCTCAGAATCAATAGGCATGGAGTTCCACAATAAATTTTGGATATTTACAGGCAACTGACGAATAATAATTCTAATTAATTCATTGCTATCCATTCTGTCTTCGCATGCCTTGAATGCTGCTATTTTACGTGTTGCGAAGTCACACATATTCTCGGCTCCACCCTTCTTATACCTTTCACTCATTAATTTGTATTTTAGATCAAACTTGTGGCTTTCGTTCCAATATCTTTTTAAGAATTTATCCTTCCATTCCTTATAATTAGTCGGTTCCGGTACTAAAGAGGTCAACCAATGATGTGCCTTGGACGACATGGCTTGTTCTACTATATGCAATTTTAATCTTTCGGGGATATTATTTATCATAAAATAATTCTCTAATTTTGAAATAAACGACCACGGTTGTTCTTTCATATCACCATGAAATTTTAGGTGGCTTGGTATTACAAGCGCCGATGCATTCATTGCTATATTTCCCTGCGAACGTATGAATTCGTTTTCTAACTGTTCAATCTTGTCCTTAATGTCCGACATGTATTTCCCAGATTCAGATTCTTGCACCATTTTAATGTTTCTAAGTCCCTCCTGTATTCGTTTTTCTAATTTACTATCCAAATTAACTAATTTAGATTCTATGTTTTCAATTTTTTCGCCATGTTGAAGCGACATTGCGTTTAAGTTATCTACACGCGATTCGACGATTGTCAACTTTTCGCATTGTTGGTCATGTAAATGTCCCAATGTCACAACGCTCTCCTGTAAATTATTAACTTTGGAATTAATTTTGTCGCCAGATTCTTTTAATTCCCTCTGCATTTGGTCGACTTGATTATTAAAAGACTCAATTTTACAATGAATAATATTGAATTCAGCCGATGTATCCACCCGTAATTGCACTATTTCCTCGTGTATTTCCTGACGAAAATTCTTCAATTCTAATGACATTTTCGATGTCATTCCTTCCAATTTAGCGTTATTTTTTTCAAATTTAGCATTCATATCTGAAGTAATTTCCTCTAATTTAGTATTCATGTCTGAAGTAATTCTCTCTAATTTAGTATTCATGTCTGAAGTAATTCTCTCTAATTTAGTATTATTATGCTCAAGTTTTGCGTTCATTTCTGCTAACATTTTAAGAATTAAATTATTAGGGTCCATATTTCCTAACGGTGCAGCCATTATTTCCTTTTCTTGTGGTTCAATCTCAATAATTTCACGCGAGATTTCTCCCTCGGGATTAGTATTAGCAGACGCCATATCATCTACATTAACATTCTCCATACGCAATTTTTTGCTCCTAGTATCCATTTTGAATTCTAATACAAATTAAAATCTCTCTGTTAAATTATTTTAAAATCACACCAATGAAATGGTCTTGGCTCTTTCTTATAATTAACAATTAATTTCAAATGTCAATCCATAAATTTCAGATTCCCTTTGGATCACTTTATTATAATTTATAAGACTAATTTTATCCGTGTCACCAATTGTTATAAATTATAACAAATTATGCATCACGTTGGCGCGCCATTTTGAGATATACAAATTTTCTCTCTACTTTAATATCTCGCAAAGATCTTAGCGTCCGGCTTGCTGGGTCAATGGGTCACGATATATATAATCCTTATTACCTTTATAATGGATTATAGAATCCGCAGACTATACAGCGCTGCTGGGAATCTGAAATTAGAATGATTCTAATTCCTAGTTCATTACTGTTTGGATTGACTAAATGAAAGATCACTTTCTTTTCTAAAGAACAAAATTTAACAAAGTTTATTGTTACCTTTTTGCAAACAATATAGTGAATTTAATACATGATTTTAATGTTAGGCCTTTGATAAAGATATCTTTGAATTTAGAATTTTATACTGCGGTTAACTTATCTATTCTTCGTTGATGTCCCTCGAAGACTTCTCAGTCGAAATATCTTGCGAGCTTGCCGTAGTCCAAGAAAGCTCCTATCCAAGATGGTGTCAAACTATCAAAATTATCAGTCCTGATTACGTCCTATGACATAGTCCCGAAACCTATAACTCGATTACCACTCCCGACGAAGTCCCAATTTATGCATCAATATTACTTTCACATGCAATATCTGCAATATTATTTGCTGTCCTTCAAATTTCACAATCTGATAACCCGACTCTGACTATCTGCACTACCTCGCTCCCTCTCACGACCCACGATCCGTTCAGACACGCGATGCCGGTCAGAATGAATTCTTCTTGCATGATTCACCCCTCGAAGCTTCCTATTAAACTCCCTTCTTTTTTTTCATAACATTTGACCGTCCTTCTCTCACCCAGCCAATCCATGCGTTCGTTATATTTTGATGTAGCTAACCTTTCGATCGTCTAAACTTCTTAATGCATATTCCACCATATTGTCTTCAAATAAATGTTAGTTTATATTCATGTGACATATCGGTATGTCACAATATATATATATATATATATATATATATATATATATATATATATATATATATATATATATATATTTAGTTTTTCTTTCTTTCGAATATGAGAATGTATATTTCTTCACATATATTTATAATCTGAAATTTGAACTGCTATTATCTGTATTAATTCCCCCCCCCCCGTCGCAATTCATTTTTGCAATTTTATCTGCTAGATGTTCCTTATCTTTTGCAACCATATAATGTGTATTATTATTATTATTATTATTATTATTATTATTATTATTATTTTATATTAAATTTGAACTGCTATGTATCCATTAATTGTAATTTAATTTTCTATCTTATTGTGTATTTATTTATAATTTTGTTATATCTTTCTGTATCTTGTAGACTGACGATGACGGCAAAGCCGTCGAAAGCCGGCTATCTTAATAAAGCTAGTATGTTGAAGAAGATGACCTCTATTATTTCTTTTGTTTGTTAGATTTTACTGAAGTAGTGAAGATGTGCAGAGGTTATGACGCACTCCGATGTGTCCACACAAATGTCGTGACAGTGAAGTAATTTCTTTTACTGTTGGGTCTTAATCTACAAAATGTAAATTTGTTTCTACTTTGTACTTCCCATGTGAGAAAGATTCTGCAAACCAGTTTACTACATGTTGATTAAAAGGAAAAATAAGTTTGACATTAGCAATATGTCAGAAGAAATGAAACAATTTTTTATAGAAGATGGTGAAACATCAAAAAACTTCAGAAATAATGTTCATCAATATAATGATACTCTGCCATCTGTGTCATTTGGTGCTGATATTGCATTGCCACCTGGCCATGGGACTTATGAATTCAATCGTGGAAGTATTAATTTTTCAAACAATTGATTTTGAGCTGTAAAATATGTAATCATCCTGCCCATAAAAATGAATAAATACAGAGATGCAAAAATAAGCATTATATAGAAGTTTGCTCTTTCTTCTTCCTATTTAAGAACTTGCTTCGTGAACATTAGTCTGGGAACAGTATTTTACATTTATCTCAGATCACACCGTCAAATTTTGACGGTTTCCTACTAGTAGAAATAAAAATAAGTTCTCGTGCGGCGAGAATTGTCGGAAATTTAGCGCGAGCTCTGCCGGGTGAAAAGCTTGAACAAACGCCTCATTCTACTTGTTAGGTTTAACTGATTAGGTCAACTCAAGCAAACTCCAAACTCAGCCGGCAGCCAGTATGTGCGCTCGCTGCTAGATCGCGAGGCGCACCGGAACCGACTAGCATCATTACCGCAGTACTCGGCAAGTTTCTCCTCTACAACAGCCGCGCAACGTCACCCTGCTCGGGAATGAACTAATTGTTTCTACATCATGGTTTACATGAAGTTTGCGAATAAACAAATTTGTATAATACGATTAAAAATTGATAAAGTTTATTATTGAACTTACACATATGACTGAACCCGATAACGAGTGTTCAAAATTCGTTGGAGATTGTTTTCCATAGAAATATACAATTCCATGCCCATGGTTTCCCATTGAAATAAAAAGTTCTTGTGTCTCAGACCCAGCGGCAAGCGTTCCCGGAAATTCAACGCGAGCTCTGTCGGGTTAAAAGAGGTAACAAGCGCCATAGCGACATTTACATCGCGTTAGGCCAACTCGAGCCAACTCCAAACTCAGCCAGCAGCATGTGCACTCCACGCTAGAGCGCGAGGCGCGCCGGAACAGTTTCCAGCGACTAGCCTCATTACCGCAGTACTCCGCGAGTTGCTCTACTTTAACAGCGGCCCAACGTCACCCGAGGGATGAAACATCAACTAATTGTTCCACATCATAGTTGGCTTGACGTTTACGAATGGACAATTTTCTTTTCTTCATCCTTGCCTTTTCCCGTTTCTACGGGATCGGCGCTAATGGGGCGGACTCATTTTTATTAATTTTCCGTACACTCCATTTTTATACTGATTTGGCGATGATTTTACGGCCGGATGCCCTTCCTGACGCCAACCATAGGGCACACACAAGCACATTACACATAGACAACTCACACAATCACGAAACACACGAAATCACAAACATGCCCGAGGCCGGATTCAAACCCACGATCCTTCGGTGCGAGATCGCCACAGCACTACTGCCTTAGCGATCTCGGCTACCCGGATCAGCGACAAAATTTATGTAATACGATTCAAAATTGATACGAATGTTAATTATTACACTTACACATACGATTGACCCCGATAATGAAGGCTCGACATTAGTTGGATAGAGCGGTATCACTTTGCATATGACATTTTAATCTTCCTCGTTTATTCGAGTCAAGAAGAGATCAAAGTAGAAAAAAACATATGTACCTTCAAGAGCACTCGACGACAAAGTTACCCATGTAAAAGCGCTAAAAATATTCGAAGAAAAATTAATCTCGTATGTCGACAACCAGTTCTCAGTCGTGTACATGATTCGTTTAAGCGCTTTTGGTAGCTCCGCTCTGCAGATATTGGAGTGAAAGGGGATAGAGGTGCAATATTCTTCGAAAGGGGACAAAGGAAGACGCGGAAGTGGGAGCATGCGCCGGCCGGATGCGGGGCGCCGGGCGCGTCTGCGTTGTCGCCGGCGAAAGAGAGCAATCTCGCTAGAAAACGCCTCCGCCGCCGCACGCTGTCTGGAAAATATCGCTCTCCCCGCCCTCGCTCTCCCCGCGCGCCGCTCGACCACAGAAAGCGCGCGAACGCGTCGGATGCGACGACTGCGCTCAGCGGAGCAAATTGCCAAGAGATGGAGCTGTCAGCACAGGGCCGCCTCGCCCTCGTTCCCGCTCCGCTCTGTCCCGTCCCGCCCCTCCCATGATTCCCATCCCGCTTCCGGACCTCGTTCACCGCCTTAACCCCATCCACCGTTCGCTTCACTGCACACTGAGCTGAGATAAGATTACGGGGGCAAAATATGTTTGTACAGTAAAATCTGTCTAAAAAGGAACCTGTATAAGCCAGAAACCTGCCTTAACTCGGAAATTTCTCCGGCCCGTGAAGTTAAATGGCATTTTACATAGCATAAAATGGAACCTGTTCTACGCGGAAAGGAAACGGTTTTTCATGTCCTGCAGGAAAAAATCTTTTTAATACGGAATTCAGGTGAATTTAATGCAATTGACAGAGAGACGCGGGATGTTCTTAACGAAATGAATGCATTTTGCAAGCTAGTTTTAAATTTTCTATCCCTGTGACTCGCGATTTAATCGTGACAGCCGGACATTGAAGGAGACGGGTTTTAGCAGTCAGCGTTAAAATTCGACCTTGGGGTCGCTTGTCTCTCAAGGCGTAGAGCTTAGTGGAATTCCCTCTCTCTCGACTGTCTGGGCGTGGGAAGGTGTATGGACGTGGCTTCTATTCACGTCTCCCCGCTCCGCGTTGAAAAGCTTAACTCGTCGACCAGATAGATACGCATTGCTGGCATAGTACTGAGTTGTGACGCATTATGCGTTGAGTCTGCAAGCAGTCCCAACACAGACAGGATGTGGAGTTTTCAACTAAAATAAGAAGCTGTCAATTAATAGTGTTTAATATTTATTTATTGATAATTCCTTCCAGAAATTCGTTATATGTTAATGTATTTTGATAATTATAATAAAAAAGTCATGTGATTTACTGGTTTCAGGACAGAAATGTGAATATCAGGTCATAAAATGGACAAACTTGCATAAAACGGAAGCCTCCCTAAACTGAAATTTATTTGTGTCCCGATTGATTCTGGCTTAGGCAGATTTTACTATACCTTCTTTAGTAGTTATTCTCACTAGTTTTCCTGTATCAGTGACTCAAATTTGGAATCATCTTTATTTGCACGAATTTTAACGTAGACGTCTAAAAAATAATTGTTTGATATAGATATTTTGAGTTGAAATGATTATAGAATTGATTTGACGAATTAAATGCATGTTTGACTGTAATTATAGAACCACATGCATATTTCACATTTTATACTTATTAATTTAATAGCATATTTTATTATAAACCTTGTAGAGAACTCAACAGTCAAAGACTGCAAAGTCAGACACACATAATAAAATAAAGCGTTGAAGTGTACGTTTAAACAAACATTACAAAACGCATAAACTATCGAACTTCTAATGAAAAATTCAAAAATAATGTCCAAGAAATCACGATTTTTCTTCAAGGAATCGACAATCTCGAACAAACTATTAAATTTGGAAAGTAAAATTAATTTTGTCCAAAAATAACTTTTCTCAGACCAGTGTGTTCCACCGCCAACATCGCTCCCGAATCCCTCTTATCCTCAGGCATCGCCTCCTTTGCCGTCGCCGTTTTCTCCCCAACCTCAGACACTCGCGCTTCCCCGCAGCCGCAATCCTCCACCGCAGGATGCGAGGAGGACGATAAGATGAATTCCCTGAGCACGGGGGGTGGAGCCTCCTCGCATCGCAACACAGTGGTGCCATGGTATTGGGAGACCTCAGGAAGAGGGGGGCAGAGGAGAACCATTGTTTTCTGCACGTCAAAGAAGGATCACCTTTAGAGACATGTAATAAATTATCAGATGGCGGATTTCAATGAAATGCCATTTTTTCACTTTAGGACAATGCTGTTTAGCTTAGATGTTAATTTTATGTTGTGACAGAAGGAAATGACCCGTTTTAAATGACTTTTTTCCATTTTCTTCCAGCTCGAGTAATAAGTCATTTTTTTACCTTTTTCCGTCATTCTTAACGCATTTTTTGCTGATTTCATCGATTTTAATATCATTTTAATGGTACTGCTTCAAATAATATTTACGAGATGCAACAAATGTTCTCCTCAGAATTCCTGAGCATGATGTAAAGTCTTTCCATCAGGCTCCTGAGTGGCCCCTATTCGATTTCTTCGCTCATAAATTGAAATGTCAGCTGTTGTGAGTACGTAATCTAAGGTTCCTGTGACAAATATCGGCACCATTGTCGGTTCGGCGGACTTCACGATAACGAAACGTAACTTAACAAATTAAAACCAAGGGAAATCTCATACCGTGAACCTCTTCACCGGTGAAGTACCTAGGAGTATTGTTTGACAAAAGACTAACGTGGAAACCCCACATCCACGCAACTGCTAATAAAGCCTTGGTCAAGACATAAAAAATGTTCCCCTTAATTAACTCTCGATCTGCCACTAGTATAGAAAGCCGAATATTACTGTACATATGAATTATTCAACCCACTCTAACCTATGCATGTCCAGTATGAGGTGGTGTAGCACCCAGTAACCTCCAAAAGTTAGTTTCATTCCAAAATAAAGACCATCAAGGCACCATGGTTTATTCCAAATTCCCAAATTCATCGCGAGCTAAATATATTGCCACTAGACAAATACATAAGTAAAATAGCCGACCATTCTATCAAAATATTTACTCTTTATCCTGTTCCACAATATTTAATCTGGGCCGTCGTGCTTCATGGCCCTGTATATAATCAAGGTTCCCTAAGGATAGACTGAGACCACCGTAACTTCTTTGTTTTGTTTTGTTTTTTTTTGTTTTTTTTTTTTACACCCTTCCTAGCGCTACCTTAACTTTCAACGTTACACCTCAGACCTAACCTTGTAGTCTGAATAAACCTTCGAAACTTAGACCATGTTCTCGAGTAGGAATGAATACTCCTCGCTATGGATAGCCATATCCAAAATGTTATAATATAAAATGTACTATATTCAAACTCCTCGAGAGACAGAAAGGTCGAACGAGAAAAAATAAATTTAAAAAACGCTAACGAATGACAGATTTCCTGGTAAAGAACAGGCGAAATCAAAAGTTTGCCAACTGAGTTCACTTTAACAAAAGGAAGTCTCGATTACATATCAAACAGCTTGAGTTGTTCATCTGAGTTGGTGTTGATCAAATTTTTTTTCGAGATTTTTAAAACTTTAAAAACATTTTAAGAGTATTTTATTGATAATTTTTGGCGATGCTTGAGGTCATCAAAATCTACCTCCTATTAATAATACATATTGCCTTTGTTGCAGCAAGAATCACAATAATAAAAAAACTAGTAGGAATGCGTGACTTACCAAAATTTGTCCTCTTAATGTCATTAGTCAACAATTACTAAGATTTTTAAAAAGGATAAGTCATTATTTAAAGATCATCAATTGAATGAAGTAATGCAGATATCATTCAAGCCTTAAGAATAAAATATGATTGAAAAGTGACTTGGAAAGTTGAGACATCTTAAAAATTCGAGCAGCTACCATGCCCGCCGGAAATGGCATATGTAGATTTCATTTTCTGCAATTTATGACCTATAAATGGTTTAACTTTTCTACCTCAAAAAAATCAGTACTGTCTGCTTCCAGAGATCAGCTCTTCCCCATTGTAAAATTCAAAGATTGCTGGTCATCTTATCAGAGAGCGTCATTGCTTAATTATACCATGTTTATGGGATGGTCGCCTTTTGCATACCTGTTACGTCAGGGTTACTAGAATTTTTTCTCCCAGCGGAGGACATTTTACCCATAAAAAGAGGACATTTTGCATTTTCTGTAGTCCATGATGTTGAGACAATGTACTCAGCAATTCCAAACCATAATAGTCTTTGAAAATCACATTAGACTTTGCATCATTAAAAATGAAAGCTTCCTACGAGATAAACCGGTAGCGGTAGCTCAGTGCATCAACTGATGTCACTGCAGCGCCTCTAACCGGGAGGTCCTAGGTTCGAGTCCTGACGGCGGCAGGATTTTCGACACTAGCTTTGCAGTTAGGTCGACTTCAGTCGCTGTCTGGACGAAAATTCTAGCGGCCGGCTGCTCTGATCGGTAGTTTTCTGTGGTTTCTCCGATCAACACCAGGCGAATGCCGGAGCAGTACCCTACCAAACGGGCCACGGACCGCGCGCGATCTGTCCTTCCCATTCCTTGTCCTATCCTCTCCCCTTACACACACACTTACACTAACATGCACTATACAACCACATATTCCGGGAGACCTATCGGGAGCTTAGAGCTTGTGCCGACTGGGGCGGTGCCCCGTTGGTGGGAGAGTCCTGGTTAGGGGGAAACCCCACTAGCCGACGGTAGGTCGGTGCCGGATCTCGCCACCCAGCGGGGGAAGATCACCGCCATCTCCCGAGAAAAAAACATGCACTACACTAACGGGACTAATGACCGAAGCCGTTGACGCGCCCGGAAACACGAAAAAATCAATCAATCAATCAACCTACGAGATAACTTCGCCACCGCACTCACCTCCGTTATCCACCAAACAATAAACATACGTTTTTTATCACAAAAAGCCTAATGATCAATTATGGTGGTCATTTATTTGAGTAAAAATTTAGATATTCGAGACATGAAGTCCCTTTCATTGAATTAATTACTTTAAAATTATGCCAGTATTATTTTCAATTCAACAGAACAAAAAGGAGGACATTCCATGTAATTTTAAAAACGGAGGACAGATGGCAACCCTGGTTACGTATCTAGTGAACTTATGTCCAGCAACAGTATATGCATCCGTAGATGCCCGCGGGCGTTGGATCGTCTCGAAGAAATTGAGCTGCCACTGTTTTTCACTTACACGTCTCTGTTCCTTCGCCTCTCGAGGTAATTTTAAATAAAACACTAATTTCCAACACAACGATATTGTTCGTGAATTCAGCACACCATCATTCGGCAAACTACGGAGGTGGTCCCAGAAGTACCCGACCCATCAAAGAAAAAACAAAAATTTTGGAAAAAAATGTTTATTTTTCGACATAATCTCCTTTTAGCTCTATACACTTTTCTCAGCGATGTTCAATAAGTTCAATACCCTTTTTATAATAAGAACTGTGTTGCTCCTCAAAATAGCCATTAACTACCGACATCACATCTTCATTGTTGGAAAATCTTTGGCCCCTGAGCCATTTTTTCAAGTTTGGGAACAGAAAATAATCAGAGGGGGCTAAATCTGACGAATAGGGTGCATGAGGTAGTAATTCGAATTTTAATTAATTAATTTTTTTGTATACCATCATTATAAACGACCCTTTTCGATACCCCGAATCGTGCATAATCCAGTATTTTATCGCACGCTACATGACGTCATCGCCATTATTAAACGTGACATGACGTCATGACGAACTTCTACTGTTCACAGAAAGACAATGTGTAGAATGGTTTCAGAAAGTAGACTGATCTGCGATCTATTGGCGAAAAGCGAAACCTTCTGGTGGATCTACGACGGCTTTCGGAAATACAGAAATAACTCAGTAATAGAAGATACCAACACAGTTTTTATTTTCTCTTAATAAAATACAAAATAAATGAAATTAATAAAAAGATTATAATTCTGTGAAATGAAATTACTAAAAACATTATTCTTTTTGCATGTCAATATTAATGGTGCAGTTTGTTAAATTTTTAAAAGATAATGAAGGAACAGAATTTGGTACAGTAAACGCACCAGTTGATGTACAAGGTGTGTTTTCATTTGATACCATTTTTCTGGCTATCTTTACCTTGTTCTGAATGGACTCTTCTATTTACGATTCAGCAACAGTTGAGGATCGCCATCCTCCATGACGCATAACCATGGTAATATCAGCTCCACTGTCAGCTAACATTGTAGCTGAAGTTCTTCTGAACGAATGCCCAGAATATTTTTCTGTATTTGGGAGTTTAAGGTACTCAGCAATAAGTTTGGGAATTTTAGCAACGGTGTTAATCCCAACAGGGTTGCAATTGCATTTACCTTTGTTATAAAACATTAACAGTTTATTATGTTTAACATTATTAGGTCTCAGATAAATGTACTTTCTATATAGCTCTACATATTGAAATTCTTCATCTCAAATGATAATCTCGGTTTGCCTGTTTTAGTTTCTCTAATTTTCACCATCAATATAGATCCTTCTTCGGATACATCATCAGTGCACAAATTATATAACTCTCCTCCTCTGCAAGCACCAAATATTCCAAAAATTTCAATTACCTGCAACAAAATGTGCAAAAATGTATATTTCAATAGTTAAATAAATATTTCTACAAAATATTATTACTCTACCTTCATTAAGAGATATTTCTTATCATCTGCTTCCAGTAAAAATTTTCTCACATCATCTTTCGAAAATATCATAGATTTTTCAGCTTCATAGCCGACATTAGCTTGTTTCATATATAACTGAACTTTGTTATAAGCAGAGATGTCAATTCCATCTTTAATTTTCAGCATAGTCTTCAATTTTGAATGACTGTACCACAAAAGTGATGATTTACATACTGCAGACTTTAAAATAACATAAATTAGAAAATGAGAACTCGACACTAGTATTAATCATAAAAAGTATGACAAACTTACCAACTCAACTATGCCAGAACAACTGTCTCGGATATAATATTTACATTATTTGTTTCCATCCACTTCCTAAATTGTATATTATATATTCCTTCTCATACAATGCACTCGACCTTTTAGGTATTAAACTTTCTTCTGCCTTCGAGGTTTTTTCTTAAAAACTACCATTGGTAACGACGCCATCTTTCATTCGAATGCGCGCTTAAATCGGCTCCGCTGTCGCAGTTGTGACGTCATAATACCAACGTCCATATTGCCAACTATAAAACTTTACTTACACTTATTTCGTTTCATTTAGAAGTTTATAATGATGTTATACAAAAAAAATAGCGTATGCAACTCGTTTATAATGTGCCATTTTTGCACTCGTAAGAAAATAGTCTATTACTAAACGAACGACGTAAGGATGATTATTCGTGCAAAAAAGGTCAACATTATAAACTAATTGCATAATCTACTATTGGCCATTGCAATAACGGATTTGTGAGCTGGTGCATTGTCCTGATGAAACAACACTTTCTTCTTAGCCAAGTGTGGCCGTTTTTGCTTGATTTCTTCGCTCAAACGTTGCAATAAGTTCGCATAATACTCGCCGTTGATAGTTTTTCCTTTTTCAAGATAGTCAATGAAAATTATCCCACGCGCATCCCAAAAAACCGACGCCATGACCTTGCCTGCAGATGGAACGGTCTTCGCCTTCTTTGGTGCGCGTTCTCCCTTTTCAGTCCATTGTTTTGATTGTTGTTTTCTCTCTGGGGTGAAGTGGTGGACCCATGTTTCATCCATGGTTATGAAACGGCGCAAAACTTCTGCTTTGTTGCGGTGAAACTTCGCTAAACACTCAATTGAAACATCTTCACGACACTGTTTTTGCTCGAGTGTGAGCAAACGCGGCACCCATCTTGCACACAGCTTTCTCATGTCTAAATTTTCAGATAATATGCGATGTACCGCACTTTTCGAAATGCCTACTATGTCTGCTAGTTCGCGCACTTTCAGTCGACGATCACCCAGTACCGCTTTGTGGATTTTCTTTACCATTTCTGGAGTAGTCACCTCATTTGGTCGACCACTGCGATGCTCGTCTTGGCAGCTCGTACGGCCTCGTTTAAACTCTGCTACTCAATATTTTACTGTAGTAAACGAAGGCGCAGACTCACCCAGAGTAGAATCTAGTTCAGTTTTTATACTGGTTGGACTGAGGCCTTTCCAATGAAAGTATTGGATCACATAACGATGACCAATTTTCTCCATTTTTACAAATTCACTCACAACGTTCACTATTGATTGTTGCCAAACAAATACTAAACAATGTAGCGTCTTCAAACTTGAAACATTAGCTTCATAGATTGTCTACTTTCTATTACAGTGATATTTTTCGAAAAAACTACCGCAATCTCTAGGTCAGACAGGGTACTTCTGGGACCACCCTCGTATTACCTCTTCGCTTCCGCGGATATCTTGATCCGTATTCTATTCTTGGGATTTTCCATCATGGCGGCTGAGCACGTAAGATCGAATCTCATCCACGGCGAATAATTTTTGCGGGTAGAAACAATTTTGCGGTTAATTGTATAGTTATAATCATTCGTATCCATTATAAATATCACATAAAGCATGTGTTTTGAGGCGCCACTACTTATTTTAGTGTGTTAATGTCTTTAAGAATCACGTATAAATATGCCCCTATTGCGATTCTGGCTTCAGAACGTCTGCATGCGCGCCTGTGTAGAGCTCTAGCGTTATCGCAACTTTCATCTGTGACGTAATTCAACCTTGGCCATAGTCGCCGAAAGATAAGACCGGGAACGACGTCCACAGAGTGTTCTAAAGACCACGGCTTCTGGTTGAAAATATTTCTTAGTAAAATGAGCTATGTAGTTGCGTGGGTTTTATTCGGTTACATTCTTTTTGTGAATTTGATATCTTTGACACATGTAGAACATTTCTCTAATAAAAAATCTAAGTGCAATGAATATCACGTAACTATTCTTTTCGTAATAAGTGTGCTTGGACAGCGGGTTGAGAAATATCTGTGATAGCACAGTGCGGTCGAGCCAGACCTACGGACTACAGGGATCCGAGTTCAAATCCCAGTAACGCTGGAATATTTTTACCTCCACGTGTAAAGAGAGTTACGTAATGCTGTAGGAGGAAGTGTCGAAATTTTCACAGAAAACACGTTTTGTAAGTAGCTAGTTCGAAAAAAGTGGATTGTTGGTATTATTCTTTTATTTTCTATACACAAGGCTGTCAAAACGCTTGTTTTTTGAACCCGAAAAAGTGATTTTCCAAAAAACCTCTTTGTGAATCCGTCTTCGTGTGAGTAATTCTAGAACCTAAAGTAAACACGATTTTCACCAAAATGGATATTCCTTGAACGATCTGGCTAATATTACGAATCTTCGAATTTGAAACGAATCTTTTAATTCTGAAGGTACTTTACACCAAACCCCATCATATTTACATAATTTTCTCAAAAAGAGCTCCAATTTTTCTGTAAATCTATTCCTCGAAGCACAAGATGTTTAAAGGTGGCGTACGTTCAATTTTGGGCGAACGATCTGAATTTTCGAAAATTGCAAACAAATACCTATTAACATTGTCGAAAACAAATATTAACGCTAGAGATTTTTGTTTCATGAAATCTCTTTTTAAAAATAGATATTAAATTAATGTAAATTAAACACTCCACTCTTTCCTAGTAATGATCCACTCTTCACTAGTAATGATTGCTGCTATTGGGTCTAACCGCTTCCTTATTCTTTGGAGGGCTACTGTTTTTTTAAATTTTTTTCCAACAGTATTATCTCAAAAGTACTGGATGAGAACAGTTGATATCTGGAGTTGAAGGGATGGTGTTAGCTCCTATTGTAGGCCTGGTTCCTTGTGATTCCAGTGAAAAATCAGTAACTGCACTGAAACAGCAGAAGCTTCCGCCAATTGATAATCATAAGTGAATTACCATGTACTGGGTAGGGAGGAGAACGAGGAAATCTATATGAATTGTCGCCTGCTCTTTCTTTCTCAGATAAACACTTGGATAGTTTATCAACATCAAATCGGAATTTTAGCGCCTTTGATGTAATATTAAACATAAAAAAATCCCTTCCAGTTGTCTGCGTGTTAATTTTTAGTGTATCAAAATAGCCCCGACACCCGTATTACATTAGTCTCTTAAGTTGTATCATATTAGCCCCACAAATTTGAGGCTTATATATCATGACACGATTAATATTATTGCATTATTTTAACGCAGAAAAGAATATTAATTCTTTCTTAATGATAACCTATTTTCAAAAATATCGTGTCATAAAAAATAACGAAGTAACATCAAAAGATTTATATCACGGTGGTAAAGTTTTTGACTGGAAAAATTAGGCATTTTAGTTTTGATTTTTTTCCTCCCAAATATTGTTATATTCTGAGTGTTTGCTATATGGTCATTATAATAGAATATATTTCCTATCATTTGTCATTTTCTTGTTAATTTTGGACATAAATAAATAACAACTCTTAAAGTGTAATACATTAACCCCAATTTTCTACTGTATAATATTAGCCCCGACTGATCTTTATAACATTGTCGAAAAACAATATGAACGCTAGAGATTTTTGTTTAATGAAATCTCTTTTTAAAAATAGATCTTGTATTAAGATAAATTGAACACCCTGTTTTTTTTTAAAACTGCAAATGCTTCACTTTCTTTTCGCATCGGAAAGGAGGTAGTCTTGTCGTGTACCTGGTGGTGAGGAGGAACCGTGTCAGGTGAGTTAACTTTAAAGACCCGAGTTCGAATCCCGACGAGTAGAAAATATTTTCTGCTGCAGTAGGTCTTTTTTTTGTTTCTTTTTTGCAGGTTCACATAGTCCGTATTGAATATTGCATAGCAATTACGAATAATACGTGAAAATATATGCTGTTGAGGCAACACTTGTTTTGAACATAAAACACTTTCTAAATAATATGTATAGTAAGATAAACTTTATTTAGGTGAGTAAACTTAGACCATTCACTTTGATTCTCTAAATTAAAACTTGACGTAACTGAGAACAGTGTCGTCATAAGAGTTATTATGATACATATATCCTTTATTTTTAAAATCTTAGACCCCGAAACGCGCCTCAAATTAATTATTAATATAATAGCAATAGCTATTTATATATAATATAATTTCATAATTATTTCCAAAGAACCGGAACGCCGTTCCGTCGCGTACCAACAGAAATCAAGCTTTTTATATACAGGATATTCGGGGAAGAAATGTCGAATCTTCGAAAAATAGCTGTTAAGACAATTTTAAGCTTATTTTGTCTAATAAACTACACGGATATTCCAAATGGCTAAGCCGCAATAAACATTCAAAAGTTGGTTTGGATATATGTTTTCTAGGCAACTATTTGCGTTGTAGAAGCATATAAACACTTCATTAATATCTAAATTGTTTATGATTAACAAAATAAATGAATACATTTGATCAGAAAGAAAAATTAACCTAGAAATAAAAAAGCACCCAATTTTCACAGTTCGACTGCTTTTTTATTTCTCGGTTAATTTTTTTCTGAACTAATATAATTTATATTGTTAATAATAAACATGTTACATGTTTCTGGTCTGTTTACATGATTCTAGAATGCAAAGTTTTGCGTAGAAATCATATTTTCAAACCAACATTTGCGTGTTTATTGCAGCTCAGCCATTCAAAATATCTATGTAGTTTATTAGACAAAGTATGATTAAAATTGTTTAAACAGCTTTTTTCAAACTTTCGACGTTTCCTTCCCCGATACTCTGTATATCCATGCTTCTTTAAAACCAAAAACAATAATTTGCGTACTGAAAACTAATTAATTAAACCCATGGCAGTAGAACTGTTAACATAAGTACTGTCACACATCTTTCGAGGATAAGGAGTAAAATTTAAAGAAAAATTATAGTTCACATGAATTTTGACAAATTGCGTCTTACTTTCTATGACATTCAAATGGTAACATTATATTACAATATTCAATTGGTTAACAATTTCGGCTAAAGAGTCTTGTTTGATAATTCTCCAATTTCGTATTGTAATAAGATATCTTATGATACTCATGTCGTAAATAACTATTTGACAACTATTATGTTTAGTGTATGTGTCTAGCAGGTTTTGTATTATTCTGAGAAACTGGATCATACGAATCACGTTTACTACGTTTTACACAGGAGCACATGAATCTCAAAAAAGTATTTAATAATATAATCCTTGCTGAGGAATCAACGTTTTATTGATGATTTTAATTTTGAAAATTTTTCATTAGTTTGGATGTTTAAATATAGGTATCACATGTAATTACATGTCTGTTAAACACGATAGCATTATATGAAGCAAGAAACATTGTTTTTCATTTGATCATTCAACTTCATCAATCACTCAAAATTACTTTAATTTTCTCTGCTTATCAGTTTTTTAATCTCAGATCTTCGATGAAGACATGAATCAAATAACATCGTAGATATTTGAGTGTTTTAAAAATAATAACGTGAATAAATGCTTATATTTATTGAATTGGTTTTATAATAACCTGTAAAAACCTGGGTTTTCTGTTGGTTTTGGGGATGTTGAAAACATTCAAATAGTAAAGGCAATGTTAAGCTGGTGACCTTTAACATTGTTTATTTGATATTTTTCTTAGGGATAGTTTATAATAGTTAAACGTTTTCAAAGAGTGCACATTAGATACCTCGAATGGCCCGTTTCCGTTTAATAAACCGCTACGTTCTCCCTGTACAGATGGTCGTGCAAAATTCAAGGTTTTGATAGATTCGTAGAATGGCGGCCAACAAACCACCTTCGAACTCTGACGATACTGAAATGTAGTCTGTGTTGGGAAGGTCATATCACTTGACCACCAAGTTCGTTCTATGTATTTTCACTGGGAAATGCTAGAGCATTGATATTTACTAAACTGTAAACAAACGCTAAATCTCTTTGAATTGTTATAACATCTGTTTTGTTTTCTTTTAGTAATATCAACTCGTTTTACCAAATACGTGAGTTTGTTATATTTTTACACGCTACAATTATTTAATTTTACAAGTATTTATTTTCAAGCATTTAGGAATTCATGAAATTTCATTGAAACGTTCGCCAATCTAAAAACCTTTTAAATGTATATTAAATATATTAATGTTGTTTAAAAATATGTATTAACAATGCGTAGATTTAGCACATAAAGCTCTGATTTGAATATTATACAATGAAATCATCAAATTAACAGTTTTAGAAAGGAATGATAAATTGAATTGAAAATATTAACTTAAAGTTTATATACGTTTATTTAGATACTATTATACTTGTGTAAATATTGTGATGTGTGATTCTATTCATGTGATCTTTCAAAACACAAAATTGAATATTTCTGTATTTGAAAACCTTAACACTACATTCATCCAATCCAGTGCAGTTTATAGCAAACAGCTAAGCAATATGTTTCCCTATTTTTTAATGGTAATGGGTAAACAAGAGGAACAAATAGTTTCTGACTCTCGGTGTTAACAGGGGACTTAAAAAAATTAATAATACAGTTATTCGGTTGCTCAACATCCCTTTGATAGAAAAACAGAAACAATTGTTTGGGCGTAATGCACCTTGAAAAATATTTTTTTTATAATCAATTTCTTTCCTATTTGATAAATATATCGACTTGCAAATTGTAGGACTTAAAAGAGAATATAAAAACCAAATAAAAGTTATGTTCATACTCGCCGTAAAAATACGAATTTATCATAATTAAATTGGCCACAGAATTTGTTTACAAGCAAGTGCATTTTAAGCGTATGTGGCAGGCAAACGCGCGGCATTGGAGAACTGTTTTTTCAGTATGCCCATCCCACGCTATTCTGCTAGCGCGAATGAATTAAGCGCAAACAAATGGGGTCTACTAAGATGTTAATTTCTTATAAACAATTACATATATCTCGAGAACGAGATATAATAGCACCGAACGGATTCCGGAATTTTGCATCACATTTAAACGCCATTCAGATTAGACAATAAAAAATTTGCAATAATTGCAAATTTATAAACAATTTCCAAATTTTGCAAATCTAAAGGGGGAGAGTCTCCCGATGTCCCAGAACCAAAAACAGCGAATTAACAATTTTGCAACAATTTATAATTTTATAAACAAATTCGAAATATGCGTTAGAACGGCCGGGAAGGCTCCGCAAATTGTGCCTGAAATGAATATCTCAAAATAGCAGTTTGTCAGGAGTTACAAATCGATTACTAAAAGTTAGAATAATTGTTGCTAAAATGATAAATATTTACTGGTCTATAGACAATCATTCTGGACGAAAAACCCCGCTTAGAAATATTTTTTCGTCGTGGCGTACGCGCAGGCAAACTATCTCCTTCGGCAGGGAAATGACGATATTTCCGTCTCGTACGTAACGAATAGCCCCCTCCCCCTGAGACAGCGTTCTTTCTGCCCCTTGGGATGTTGCGCCAATCACAGACAACTGTGGTTCTACCTGCTAGCGATTGGTCAACGCGTCCCTCCCCCTGCCCTCCCCCAGGCCGAGGGGTGTCCAAGTTTGTCGGCGCGTGTGGAAGATAGAATTTTGAACGACATTTTTCTGAGGGAGTGG
>BLKR01016398.1:0-28859 GCA_011170035.1 Teleogryllus occipitalis | reverse complement strand
TTGATAAGCTAATTGTGGATCCAGAAAAGAACAAATTGTCAAATAAAACAGGAGTATTTATGTTTATCACCTAAGGTACTAAAATATATATTGTAAACTGGATTGTGTTTAATTTGATAACTTAGACATAATTAAAAATGAACAATAAATTGTCTTTTGAGTTGAAAAAAAATTAAGTTACCTCTTAACATAATGTAGTGAATTAGTTGTTTAAAAGTGCTAATGTGAATTGTTATATTTATGAAGTATTGGCAGCATATTTGTTCACATAAGAAGAAATGCAAACAATTTCCAAAGCGTATTATCTCTCTACTAGGTCTACTTAACAAAAAATGATTGGGCTATTCAAAATGTTCTACTATATTATTATATAAATTTCAAAAACATGGAAAACATTTTGAGAAGTATATGTAATTTCTTTAGCATTGTAATGAACATACCTGTTTTGAATATTTGAAATTTCAGGAAGTAGCCATTTCTTCTTTCTGTTTGGTATTTTCAGAAGTAAGCACTGTATTAGAAGCACCTGCGACTGGATCACTGAGTTTCGGAATTGAAGTACTTCCATCTTGAGACTGTGTTTGAGGTTTTCCTTTCACTGGAGGTGTTTTCTTTAGAACACTTTGTGCAAAAGCAGCTGGTCTTAGTAATGCACGTGTATTTGAAGTGTTGTCGTTTGCTACATTTGAATCATTATCCAATATTCTACTTTTCTCAAAACTTGTTTCTTTTCCCTCTGGGCTACATACTTCATTTGTCTTATTACTTTCTGGCATGGAATTCTGTGGAGAAGTAATTGAAGTGATATTTGTATCTCCCAGATCTTTGTGAGTTTCTGTTGTATGCGATGGCACTGGTAATTTTTTACTTACTGCTCCAGTGTTACTACTTTGTGGAGGGAATGCCTGATTATCATTTTTATGATAATTGGTAGGTAGTAGAGTTGTTCGACAATCTTTGAGGAACTGAGATGATTTTTTACGCCCTTTCTTCTTCACATCATTAAACCGGGAATAAAAGCTTTTACGGCGAATGCGATCTTCAACACTTTCAGATTCTTTGTCATCATCATCTCCAGGTAATCCTAGGTTTTCTTGAGCATCAATATCTGAAGAAGCACACCATGAGTCAACACTTTCTGTTTCATCAGCAGGTGAATTTTCAGAATTTATACTTGTAACTTTTGAGAAATATTTTGAATCATTTGTTACTGGTAATGCACTTTCATTGTAAACAAGTAGACTAGGTTGTTCACAATTTTCATTATCAACTGAGGAAACCTTTGGTGCTGTTATTTTGTTGTCAATAATATATTTTGAAATATTAGATAACTCATCAGTATGAGCAAGTGATGATGAATTTGAAGGCAAGAACTTTTTGTTGACATCTTGCTCATGTGGAATATCAACTTTGTGTGCTTGAATTTTTTCAGTTGATGAAATTGTGCTCTTCAAATCAGGGGGATTACAGTTTAATGCTTTTTTCGATGGATCCTTTGTGTTACACAGAGCATCAGAAATTACTTGTGCAGCTACTTTCTTGTTATTCTTCTTTAAATCTACTTTACTTTTCGAATCTTTCAGAGACTTTGGTTGTTTCATGTTTTTAATCCCATTTTCAGCATCACCTATGGAAATGTTTGAGCCAAAAGGTTGCTTCTTCTCTTCCACTTTATTTTTTCCTTTTTCCAAAGAATTGCTTGTTTTGACTTCATTCTGAGAATGTGTCTGATCACAGTAGCTTTTGACAAAATCTCCATCATTCTGCATTGTATTTGATTGATATTGATTTTCTAGAGCTGGATTATCCATTTTGGAAAATAAACCCAAAACTGAACTGATTTTCCTGCCAAGCTTTGGATTAGTTTTTATCAAAGAACTTTGACTTTTTAAGCTTACATCATCAACAGAAACTGCACGTTTCAAGTATGTTGATTCAGTAGCAACTATTTTCTTATCCCAAGGTGTGAAATTATGTTCCTGAAGTGAATAAATAGCTTTTCCTACTCTACTTTTAGCAGATGCACATAATCCACTTCCAGATGTTCTCAGAACATCCCCCTTTTGTGATGAGTTCCATGTTTGATTCTTATTACATTTGTCATCTGAATGGGATAAAGGACTCTTTGATATTTTGGGATTTGGTTTTATCTTTTCATTATGATTCTCCATATTTGCAAGATGAATTTCAGAACTTTTATGAAATGTATTTCCAGTCTTATCATTTTTACTTAATGAGATAGACCGTTCAGATATATTACTATTGTTCTTATCATGTGTATCAGTCTTAATGTTTGATGTCTCTCGCATAGAAGATGTTCTTCGAGCCAGTCTCTTCGCTTTCTTTATTTCTGCTTCTGCTGCTTTCTTAGCTTCTCTCTCTTTCACATATGTGCTTTCTTCAGGAGGAGTGTCAAAAAAGTCAGGTCGCAGAAATCTAGAAATTCTTCTCTTCTGTACAGTGCTACCATCCTCTTTGTCTGTAGACTCAAGAACTGAGGCAATACTATTGTCTTTTCCTTGTTTTGAACCTGAAGAACTTTTTGGTATCAATGACTGTTTTCCAGGTTTTAGAGATCGAGACTGAGAACTAACAGTTGAATTCGTTGTTCTTGAAGACTGAGTATCTTTTTGCTGTGAAGAAATAATTTTGTTATTCTTTGTGCATTCTTCCCCATCATATATATTTTGTAAAGCTTTCAATTCACTTTTGCATTCAGGACTTTGGGCATTTTTATTAGTTAATGACATATTATTCACTGAATACTCTGAATTATTTAATTTCTTATCACTTATTTTCTTAATATCTGCGCTACAGGCAGGACTATATGCTCCTTGTGATTCTGTTGAATTCAATGGTAAGTTTCCACTTGTCATAGTTCCTTTGTATTTTAAGGATTTTGGACCCTCTACAATGCTAGGAAGAGATGAAGAATGCTTTGGCTGTGGTTGATAACTGTCAATCCGTGAATTTTTTGTTACCCCTTTATTAAATCTTTCCTGACCTGGTATCCTACTAACATGTGTTGGTCTTGGGATACTGTTACATTTAGTCTCTGAAATAGAGCTTTGAGGTAGTGGTGGAAGGATATAGCTACTTGGAGTGTCTAGAGTTTTGAAATCACGTGAAAGGGATGTCAAATTTTGTCGTGAGGATGATCTTAGTTTCTCTCTTTTATAACCGGCAGGTGTAGAAATTGCTTCAGATGGTAACTGCAAATCAATATTCTGATTATGTTTATCACTTAGAAAGCCATCTGAATATTTATTATAAATATTTTCTTCTACCGGGGAATTGCAAAATAGTTTATCTTCAGCTGTGGATCTGAGAGATAATGTTCTTGTTAATTTTCTTGGAGAATGGTGACTTTGATAATTATGACTTGGTAATTTGCATAAATTTTTCCCACTCGATGAACTTTTCATTACAGATGATTCCGGAAATAGGTAAGAATTGTTACTATTTGACTCATCAGGATGTTTAGTTTGCCATCCAGCTCCTCTTGGCAGTCCAGATGTATACTGGTAAGATGTAGGTATATTTCTTGTTCCTCTTCGAATGTTGTCACAAGGGTTGTATTTCTGGTTGGAAGGACCTGCACATTCAGAACCCTACATATTAAAACCAATATCAGGGGAAATCTATAGAAAAAATTTGCTTTAGTGGTTTAGTGCAATAATGACCAAATTCACAGGATATGAAAACAATACCACACACCATACACTTCCCTAAATTTTTATTACACTAGTTAAGAATGCTAATTTCATTGGTTAATAATTTTAAGCAGCTACAAAGAATTATTGATATTCTGTTTTTGACTATTTATCTTATTAGCCTTGCTAGCATTATTGTTTTGAAAGTTTGCATTTGTGTATGTACAGAGTGTCTCAGAATAAATGTTACAAACTCCTAGAGCCTGAGGGGGGGAGATGATCACTTTTCCCAAAAAACTGAGAGAAATTTCAAATAATGAAGCTATACTTACAGCATTTGCCCTTGATTGGTATCTCATTCATGCTCAGGTATGAGGTATCCCCTGAGAGGTGTTTCATTCACTCATTATGCATATGTGTTATGCAAGACATTCAGACACATTGAAAGCAATTTCATGGACCCATCAAACACCAATGCATTCAGAGTTGCCTACCAATCAGGGGCAAATGCCTTCAAATGTACTATTATTATTTGAAATTTTCCACCACTGTTTATTTTCAAAACCGCTACTCGGCCAATGCCTATAGCAGACGGTTGAGCCAAAGAACAGGAACAGTTTATTGTCAAAAAGGATAATGTTCAATTCCCATATATGCCCAAGGACCTTCTAAGATTTATTCTGAGACATTCTGTTTAGATACATTTAGATGTGTGAAATGTGCTTAACCACAAACATGTCAAATAGTACTCTGATAATGAAATTTAACAATTTGCGAACACATTACAATTCAATAAATATACTACTAGAATTTAGTTTCACTTTAGCATTTTAACATTAGTTCTTTTACAATTGTATTATATACATCTAAGTTCAAAATACATGCTGAATATAATAATGATATTTCAACAAATTAAATAATTTTCTCTAATGTACTCAGAAGTTTTAATTTAATTTGTTACATTGTTTTTGTGATTTTGTTGGAAAATTATTTGAAATGTGGGTCCTATTATCTTAGTATATAATTTCATTTAAACCTTATTGGGGCCACAGTGTCTGTTTGACACTGTGAACCCTTTTTACTCTTATAGCCTAAAAGGTTTTTATATCTGATATTTTGTAACCCTTTGTTCTGCATGTGATGAGTGTTTCATTTTTTGGTCAATAAATTACAATTCAAATAATTATTTTCATTTAAAATAATATTCTCAGGCAAGCAATTTCTGGAGGATTTTCTTATACTTTTGGTAAGGCACAAAGTATGGTGATCTTGAATTCTACACAACAATCAAAATAATGTTTGCATTGATGAGTCTACAAGAGATCAAGGATTGCTTATGGGTAGTACTATTTATAATGTTAAGAGATGCTATGCAGTTAAATATCTTGTTTTGTTTTTTGTTTTTTATTATCAGCAGTAAAAATAAAAATTATAAAAAAACAAACTTTTTGATGGACAAATATTTCCTCTTTTAGAAGTGAGATATTCATGATGGAGATTTAAGTTGTTAGAAGATAAGCTGTGCCAAAATGAAAGAATAAAGCATTATTATAAGGCAGTAACAGATAAACACAGGTTTTGCAGATAAGTTCAAAAATAGCTTGCCCAGAAAAGGGTTAAGAAAAATAATAGTATGTTAATAAAATAAATAGTAATGAATGAGTGAATATCACAGTTCTTTGTCACAGTTCTACTATCCGTGAATTAAAAAGTACCCTTATAAGTACATGCCACATTATACTGTTACCATACTTTTTAGAATGTTTCACAAAAAAAATATCCTTATAATCTTGAGAAAATCATGAAACAATACAGAGTGTCCAGGAAAGAAATGTCAAAACTGTGAAAATAAGCTTTTAGGACAATTTTGAGCATATTTTGTCTCATAAACTCCTTGGATAATCTGAATGGCTGGCCGCAATAAGCACTCAAAAGTTGGTTTGAAAAATGTACTTTCAATGCATAAATTTGGATTGCAGACGCATATAAACACTCCAGAAACATGTAAATTGTTTATTATTTACAAAAGAAGTGAATATATTTATTCAGAAAGAAAAATTAACCCGAAAGTATTAAAGCAGTCAAATTGTGTAAATTGGGTGGCTTTTTATTTCTGTGTTAATTTGTTCTTTCTGAACAAATATATTCATTGCTTTTGTAAATAATAAACAATTTACATGTTTCTGAAGTGTTTATATGCTTCTGCAATGCAAATTTTGCAGAGAAAGAATTTTTTCAAACCAACTTTTGAATGCTTGTTGTGGCTCAGTTATTCAGAATATCCAAGGAGTTTATTAGACAAAAATCCTTAAAATTGTCTTAAGAGCTTATTTTCGAAGTTTTGACATTTCCTCCCTGAACACTCTGAATTTATTGACATATATTGGGGTATAAAGGAACTGACAAAGAATTTTAGTCAATTTTAATAACTCAAGTCATTATCACATGACAAGCAAGCATAATACAGAAGTATTTATTCTTATTGGTGCCATATACCTGGTGGGACATTAGTAACTTATTTTATTCTAAAGAGAGTCTGAAGCACAATGAGAAATGAGGTTTTAATTTTCCGGTTACTTTCAAATAAGATACGTTTGATATCGACATAGATGTACATAGGCCTACAACATACATTGTATTTGTTTTCTAAATTATATGAATTTAGCTTGATGTCTAATTAATTGTAATCATTATTTTTTTTCAGTCACAAAGTGTTCATTACAAAGAATAATCATTTTAGCATGTTGGAAATATAAAGAAAGAAAAATTCATAGAATTCAAAAATTCATAAAATTCAAGTTATATTTTAATTTAACTTCCATTTTCATTGCAGGTTATCATTGGATGAATCATGCACAAGAATTGTCTAAAAGAACTTACAATTCATAAGTAGAACACGGAAGTTCAGGCATTTATTTTTACTAAAATAGGCATGCAAAAAGGCCTATATTCTGGCTAAAACAGGAGTGCAAAAGGCATGTAAACAAAGAAAAACCATAATTTTGAAGAAATTATTGTAAAAAATGCATAATAATTCAAATAATTAAAATTTTTATTTTAATTCTAAAATTTACGTGGAAACTTTTTTCTTCTGTAATCTTGATTACATGTTACTACCATATTTCTTGCACTCTCCATCTATCAGAGATTATTTTTCAGTTTTACTACAGAAATTTTTCTTAGTGGCCCTCTTAATTTCATGACAATGACTAAGAATTTGATTTACTTGTGAAACTGTGTAAAATGCTATAGTGGGGCTCTCTTTTGAATTATGCAATGACATCAACAAATATACTATTTTTGTACTTTGAACTTGTTAGGGATCAGACAATAAACTTAAAGACAGGATGGATTCCTTATGAGTGAAAAAATTTTGCCAGCATCAATGAAAGAAATCCAAAAATCTTTATTGGTTTCATCTCAGTAACTCATTAGCTTTTTAACCCTTCCTTGTCCTGATGCCCAAGTGAAAGAAAATGTGCCAATGCCTTTGTGTTGCCCAGGCTTGCAGATATGTTTCCAACTTGATTGAGATTGATGCCAGGAAAAGGAAACTAATGATGGAAAAGGTAAAAAAAAGTCAAAATAAGGCAAAAGACTAAAAATTGGCAACACGTTAAAATAGGCAAAAAGGCAAAATGAAAATCCTCTAAAATAACTCCAGAAGTATATTTGATTCCTATTATCAAAAGTCTTAAAATAGTAAAAAATTCATAGGTGTGTATTTAATTTAATCCAGTGACAGTTTTGATGTATGAAATATCTTATGATTTCGAACTATTTTCTTAATTAAATATTATTTATTTTACTGTTATATCAAATTTTCATGTGACTTTCAAACATTATTTAATCATGAGGATTAGTAGGCTTATGATAAAAATATAAATAGTTAAGATGACTCTTCTTCTAGTTCTTGTTCTCAGTAAAATTAGCATAATATTTGTTACAAGTTGAAATTATTTCTTTCTTTTCCAATATTTTCATTGATGTTTCATTTCAATCCTATTTAAAAACAAGATTTTCTCATAAAACATTCCATTTTTTCCTGTTAAGTTATTGTACAGATAGTGCTAAATGCAATTTTTGAACATTTAAATGCAAACTTTATCCAAAATTACACAAATGTAATTTAAATGCAAACTTTGTCCAAAATTACACAAATGTAATTTTTACTTTCTAGCCTTATTTCATATGAAGAGAAAGTACTGTAATTGTGCTGGAAATCGATGATTTGTCGACAGAAAAACTCCGATTGCTGGACCCTGATGATGACAAAAAAGACAAATCTTGTTTCTATGGATAGTAAATTACTTCCTTTTACATGCTGTGTAGTCAGAATCCATGTCTTGTAAGTCCTTGATACCAAAAATAGATTGATGGCAAAACGTCTGATGTCTGTCCGTCTGTGGTCAAAGCTAGCGCCTAAACCATTCAGCTGATTTTCTCCAAAATTGATATTCGCAGATCGATTTAAATGAACTCAAAGCCCTCTGAGTTTTAAATGGATATTTTGATTTTTGGGGGCTTACATCACGCCTCAACATTTTCAAAATTTTTTCAAAAATGGTTCCAAATTTTTTCAATAAACTTTGTCCTGGGATAGCTTAAAGGACGATAAAAAAAAGATGGAAATCTCATTTTTGTTAAAATCTCTGGATTTTTGAAAATTGTAAAAGTTAAAGATTTTTTAAGTTTTCCTACAACTATAATATTGAAGATAGAGATTTTTTTCCTAATGAGATCTGTTGTTCAAAGACAGATCATGAAGTACTGTCATGTACATTTTTTTGTAAATTTTCAAAACTGATCTATAGTAGGTTATATTCTAGAATCCATTTACATTGGCGCAGAAGACTGATGCCTATGTATCCATGTCGGCGTGTGCATAGCTTGTCTGACATTTTCTCGCCTATAGAGTGAGTCTGGAAACTTCAGCACATTCTGTAATTTTTGAACGGTTGAAATTATTGCAATGCATTTTTCACGGAAGTATACGAAGGGGGCTAATTGATACATGTATTCATTTCTATTTTATCACCTATATTTTACGAGATATTGAGATAACTTTGTTGTTATGTTTTTTCAAATGGAACTAAACATATATTTTTATTCTATTATGACGAGCATAAAAATACAAAACAAATAATATACATATTGTCATATATTAAATATGCATTTTTTTTTCAGAAATTTTGCGACTCGCCTTTAACGGATATTTTGAATGTAACAGACCGGGAGAAGTGGCTCAGTGCAAGAACTGATGTCACTGCAGTACCTCTGAATAGGTCCAAGGTTCGAGTTCCGACAGTAGCGAGATTTTCGACACTGGTTTGTCAGCTAGGTCGAATTCAGTCGTTGTCTGGAGGAGAATTTTGGAGGCCGGCTGCTCTGATCGGTAGTTTTCCGTGGTTTCACCGATCAACACCAGGCGAATGCCGGAGCAGTACCCTAAGAAAACGGGCCACGGACCGCCCGCGAGCCTTCCTTCCTCTTCCTTGTCCAATCCTTTCCCCGTATTTATTTTACGTATAGTAAATGTTTATTTTTTTCACAAGCGTTTCGTAATTATTTGGGGGGGGGGGTCAAGTGCGCATTACGAGTGCGTTTTTTGAATTTATTGCATTGCAATTAATCTTCGCATTTTGTGTCAAACTTTATACATTCTGAGAGGCAATCAATTCTATGTTTCAGCATGCAGAGTTTGATGAATGTGCGCAATCTACAAACACGTTTAACAGTTCTAGTTAGAATGTTCACGGCATTTTTCATAATCAAAAATATCGAGGGAAGAAACGGCGAAACTTTTTTTTAAGTTCCTCTGAATAAAAGAAACTCCAATAAACATATTTCTATTTCTTCCACCATTAGCCACATTCTCTTGATTAATATTGACGAGTGTGAAAGTGCGCCGGTTAGTAGGCCGTTCCCAGAATTCCATGAATTAAACTGCACACCAAACTCTTTACAAGAAACTGCGCGCCAGATTCGATTCCATTCGCGAACCTCATCAGAGTGCCTCTGTTGCTTATTTAAACTAGTGGTGATATTGATTGATTGATTATTTCGTGTTTCTGGGCGGGTCAACGGCTATGGTCATTAGTCCCGTAAGTGTAGTGCATGTTTTGTCACGGTAGGTGACGGTGAGGTGCATGTTTTATCACGGGAGGTCTCACCCCCGCTGGGTGGTGAGATCCGGCGCCACCTACACCGATTCGGAGTTTTCGCCAACCAGTTATCTCTTACCAGTGGTGCACCGCCCCAGCCGGGACAACTTTAAGCTCCCGACTGGTCTCCAAATATGTGTGGTAGTGTAGTACATGTAAGTGTACGTGGTGTAAGGAGAAAGGATAGGAGAAGAAGGAAGGAAGGATTGCGCGCGGTCTATGGCTTAGGGTACTGATCTGGCATTCCCCTGGTGTTGATCGGAGAAACCACGGTAAACTACCAATCAGAGCAGCCAGCCGTTAAAATTCTCCTTTAGATAGGAGCTGAATTTGATCAAGCTATCTAGTCTTGCCGAAAATCCCGCCCCAGCTGGGACTCGGGAACCCGAGGATCTCCCAATATGAAGCACTGCAGTCACAGCACTTGATACTCTGAGACACCTCAGCCGGTAATGGAGGTATAATAGCATATACTTTCTCGCATTTTGTGGTAACTTTTACAATTTTCGAAAATTCAGAGAATGCAACAAAAATGAAACCAGTATCATTTTTATAAGAGCGCTTTGCTCTATTCGAAAAAATATATAAATAAAATAAAAATAAAGAAAAAATTTAGAGCTGAATTTTAGAAAAACATAGGCTTTTCTTCAAACAAAAATTATGCAAAACATACTAGTTATTTCAAAAAAATTCTACTTGAGCTTATTTAAAGATAAATTTTTTAGAACAGATTTCTTTAAGGAAAGTAATCTCTATCATCAATATTCTAGTTTTGCAATGTGATTTTTGGCAATTTTTGAAAATACATAGAGTTCATCGAAAATGGAACCTGCGTCGTTTTTATTAGCGTACTTTGTGGAAACAATAAAAAACAATGAAAAAAATTGGAGCCGTTTTTCAGGAAATAATTGTTTTAAAATTGCCTATATTTCACGCAAAAATACTAATGTTTCCAAAAAATTGTACATGATCTTTAAAGATCTGTCTTTGAAGAACAGATTTCATTAAAGAAAAATCTTAATTTTTTATATTAAAGTCATAGAATGATGGTAATGTTGTTTACAAAAGTTCTGACTGACGTTTTGAGAAAGAAAACAACTCTTTTTTGGTATTAGGGACCCTTGAAACGTGCATGTTGATGAGAATACGTTTACAAGAATGTAAAATTCTAAACATATGAATAAAACACTTTTTGCTTTCGTGTATACTGCACATCCTTATTTCTTGCTTTATGAAGTGGTATGGGGGAACCCCAGCAGCTAGTTGGAATAATGCTGGATGAGACACCATTCCAGTGATCCGATTGGCTCACGAATTCACATAATGTTCCTCATTAGTTGAAAATTTTGGCGGCTAATTTAAAATCTATTTCTATTCAACAAGTTCATGTGTAGGTGATAAAGAAGGAGAAAAAAGAAGAAAAGAGAATGAAAAAAGGAGGAGTACGAGGAGATGAAGCACAAGGAGAAGGCGAAGATGAAGGAAAAGGGGAAGAGGATGAGAGCAGAAGACGAAAACTGAACTATTCTAATCATGTGAAGATTTTAACTTATCATTGCATTCTTTTTTATATCTTTCAATATATTTGAAAACTTTTAAGCTGGTACTGTGAACCTATGAGTCGTATAATGCTATATAAAACCAAGAAACCCATGCTAAATCACACTAACATCATGAAGCTACTACACTAATAATGTGCTATCGCTAAAGAGTAAGGTGAAGAAGAAAAATTAGGACAAGAATGAGAATAAGTATAAGATATAGGAGGAAAATAGAATAAAAAGGTTTAGAAAGAACAGAAGGAGAAGGAAAATAAAAGTGAGAAGGACAATGAGAAGAAGGAGATGAAAATAGAGGAGATGAGAAAGAAACAGAAGAAGAAAAAAGTAGGAGAAGATGAAGAAAGAAATAGATGTAAAAGAGAGAAAAACAAAGAATAATAAAAAGAAAGATGAAAAGAAAAGAGAAAAAATGGAATGGAAAAAATGAAAGGAAGGGAAAAGAGATGGAAAGAACAAAGACAGAGAAAGATCGAGAAAGAAGCAGGAAGAAGTAGTGGAAGAAGGGGAAGAAAAATATGAGGCAGAAGGAAAAGAAGAAGGGTAAGAAGAGGTGGAGGAAGAAGAGGAAGTAGGGGAAGAAGACGAGGAACAGACAGAAGAAGGCAAAAAAGAAGAGGAAGAAGACAGGGGAAGATGAGGAGGAAGTCCGGGAGGAAGAAGAAGAAGAAGAGGAAGCAAGCTCCATTTCTTTCTCCTGGCACAAGCCATAAATAAAATGAATGTTAGATAGGTACATCATTCACTAACAAGTGGTAATAGGTTTTCTATCTATCCATAATTGAAGATTGGTATGTACGTAAAATGTTTGTTAATCATTTATTTTCCAATATTTCAAGATACTTTAGTCTTTTTCAAGTTGAAAGAATGGTTTGTAATAAGTGAAATGTTCACACAGAGCAAGCTAGTGGGTGAATTAAAATTATGTTAAAGGCTTTTGATTGGAATATCAACTGGTTAAGATTTGAATTCCCAGTTGAAAAATTACAAGTAACGAGATAAAGAAAGAATAACAAGCATTAAGAACAAAATCACTCTAGAATCACTCTAGCTTTAGTAAAATAATTTCATTTAGTAAAATTTTCATACATGCCATTGTATTATACAACAAAACTGCAATATCTTATTTCTATGTCCTATGCAAGGTCTATAATTTTATATTATTAGTAGTAATACATTTAAGAAATACTGAAAAATGGAATTACACTTATATCCAGTATTATCATTAATTAACTAAAAGCACTGCAAATATCAATGAAATCTGCATACAAAGTGCATTGAACAGAATAACACGTTAAAGAAATGTAACCTGTTAAAAATATGTACAAAACTGTACAAAACAAATGAGTTAGAATGTATACCTCAATATTTTGGTTTTCATAATATGTCAATATATTATCGCTTCAAAAAATAATGAAATAGATAAAATGTCTATAGAGAACAATATAAAGAACTACTGAGGATAGAGGGCTTAAAATGAAATATAATTATGAATGGGCAAATAAAGGACAGATGATATATCACAACTGCAAAGTGTGGCTAAACCTACTTCTATGGCAGAGAACCAACAAGGATGATGATGACAATGATGACTAGACATCGGATGTTTAGGGAAATGCCTATTTTTTTCTAGAGAACTTATTCAATGGCTGGTAATATATGTCCACGAATCATGACAAATGATGACATATGACGAAGTTTTATAATGCTTATTTTTGCTTATTTTAGCATAGATGACTATTTTTTGCATAAATACCTTTTTTAGGACTTTTTTTGCCTTTTATTTATTATATTTATGTACAATGCTAAGATATCGGGAAATCAGCGATGGTCCAACGTGACCATTCATTACGAAATCTTCAATTCGCGTCTTGAAATTTAAAATTACGAGTGAATTCCTGAAAGTATACCAACTGATTTTTCTTCATTTGCCTATTTCATAAATACCAGCTATGATCTGGGAACATGGACGATACACCAAGGGAAGAGAAATTTTAAGTGGAAATAAATATAAATTCCCAGAAGGTTTCAATGGTGCTGGTGTTGGATTGCTAAAATATATGCCAGTCACATTGTTCAGATATCCTTCGCATTCAAACTGATTTTGTCTCCCAGTCATTGCAAATTTGAAATAGTGATCCTTGAAAAGTTACTGGTAATATGTAAATATTACTGGTTAATGGAAACTATTAAGAATACAATGTAGAAGAGTTGTAAATGTGTAAATCTAGTTTTACATTAAAATATACGAACTGGTTTTGTGCATTTAAGTTTACAAATTAATATAGACAAAAAATACAATTTTTCCATTTTATTGTGTATGACTCTTATGACAGTGCCTTTTTTCTTCTTATTCTGGACTTTTTCAGCACCCTTTTAGGTGCCTAAAAGACGATTTTTTAGTGCCTAAACATCCAATGTCTAATGATGACATATATTTGTGGATATTCCAACTATAATTATATACTATTTGTTTTTCATTTCTCCCTTATTCATGCTACATATTACTTTTCCTCTATCAAATGTGATAATTTAAAAGTTCTGTGCAAATGCAATTACATCAAACAACATGAAGTTTTTCATGTCACAATGTTGTAGTTGTTACAATAGCCTCTGACATGTGGTTAAAGGTTCTTTTAATAGCAAATAGAAAATTGTTAAATGGCATTAATACAATATAACTTATTACAATACATAATGATTTCAAAAAACTAAAGACAGAGAAAAAAAGTAAAATCAAATAAAATGATAGAAAATTTACTATAGCAGCATGAGTCAAGAATTCAAGAACAGTATCATTAACTGAATTATCATTCGAAATCATGTAAAATGCTGAGAAATTTCAAAACATGCTTTACAGAGAATGCATTTTCAACAATTTAGTAATTGTATATTCACTGAAAATATAAGATTCAATTAAGAGAATCCTCATATGAATTATGAGCACATTATGAAAACCCACAAAAGAATGAAATTAAATATACAACTCAAAATAGAAAGAAAAAATGAGACAAATGAAATTGATGTCAACCTTCAAACCACAAACAGAAAGTATTTGCATATTCAAAAAGGGCTTCTTTTCTGGGAGAAAAAACCTAGTTTGAATGGATGGAAAGGCATCAAACATTAAGGCAGAGGTTTTCAATATTTTTACAAAAGAAGTAAACTTAAAACTAATATTTCATTATTAAGCATATGTTGTGGCACACCCATTGTGATGGGAGTTAGAGGGGAAGATTAAGGGGCTTCAGGCCTCCACCCTCCCATAGTAATGGAAGTCATTCAAATATCTCAATTGAATAAACTATAAATCAACACATAAAAATAAATATGAAATATAGTACAAGTCAATGATTTTTTTTATATATTAAAACATCAAATCAACTAGATATTATACCTAAAGTTCCCATAAAAAAATTCCAGATTTTGCCACTGTGCATAAATAAATAAATAAATAAATTTTATTGTTTATAACTTGGTTTTACAAGCATCCAACATTAATAGTAACAACACTGCATAGGTGAATACTAGAAAGGTAATTCTTGGAATAAAATGAGTGAAACCTATTCTTATTCTTTTCAATGAATTCTTTATGAATGTATATTAATTACTAGAAAAAATACAATATTTATTAAATGTATTATGGTAGGTGATGATTATGGTAGTGATGGTTATTATCACCATACATTACATATATATTCTTACACTTTACATTAATTTTGAATTATAGGAGTAGAAATAATATTTATAAATGAATTTTTATCCCTGATTTCAAAGAAGTTAATAAGATTTAGAGGATGGGGCAACAATTTAAGGAAGAAAGAATGAAAAGAGATTAAAAGAAAGAAAATTAAGGAAAAAAGAAATAGAATTGGGAGAGACTTCAGTAGAGAATGGCACTTGCTCAACCTCTTGTTGTTGTACCTGTTATTGTTTAGATTTACATAGAGTAAACAAAAAATGTTTTCAGATCAAGATTATTTCTAAGTTTCTTATTTTTTATGGTAAAATTCATTTTTCTTTTGTTTCTGTCTAGTGTTTTAGAGATTTCTTTTTTTGTATCATGGATGACCAAGTAAATCTGGGTTGCTGTAGCTGAGAGGAATAAAAAGTACTGAAAGAATCAATGAAATATTTATCTGAAACATGGTAATTTTAGTTTATTAATGTGATTAGTATATCTGAAAAGTGTTTCCCATTTTGTGTCAGGCTAATACATCATGGTTAATATAAACCTACTAGTCCATGATCAAAAATCACTGGATGCAAAACAAATAGTGCAAACACCTGGAGTAGTTTAATGTAATGGAAGTTTAATATATATGATGCCTGTGGAATATAGTTTCCTCAATATCACTAATTGGTGCATTGAGAGAAAATGACAGTTTGAGAACTGTAACAGGCCGACCAAGATTTACCTCAATACAACTGACAATTTTTCCCCCGACAATAATAACAATGTATTTGGTTAATTACTAAAGAATTAATAGAATTCATTAATACTATAAATTAAATCCTGTAATAAAAATAAAGAATGAAATAAATAGAAAAATGAAAAAGGTGAAGAAGGCAATAAGATGAAATAAATTTACAGTTTTATACATAAAACAATTATAGTGTTAATGACAGACCCTGTAGACACAGATAGAGAAATTAAAAGAAAATTAAAATGTGTTATGGGAGTTGCAATTATGTAAATTTGTTAACTTAATTTTGAAATGTTAAGAACATTAATATTACTAATGATGCAAAAACAGATGGTTTTCATTAAATAGAACTTCTCAAGAAAATTAGCAATAGATTTATTTACTTACTTTCTACATTATGCAGTATTGCATTGCAACAATACTTACATTACAACACAATGTTGCTCAGAGACAGAACCTGCAGAATTCCTGGATGAAGTGAATCTCAATCCTCTGGGTTAGCAAGATAGAGGATCTCATTTCTGACGTTGGCTGGGAGTAATGTTGGTCACACATTACTCAAGCAAAACTGCTTTAAAGAAAAACATTTTTGCTTACATTTGTTTGCAAGTCCTTTTTATAATGCCTTATGTACACCTAAGTCACACTCATCCAGAAAGGAGCAAAAACTGTTCCATATATTTATTGGAAAACAATAACGGGGAAAACACACAATCCATATCCACCGAATAACTAGTTCATTTACATGCAATTTT
Organism: Teleogryllus occipitalis; assembly: GCA_011170035.1. NCBI lineage: Eukaryota > Metazoa > Arthropoda > Insecta > Orthoptera > Gryllidae > Teleogryllus > Teleogryllus occipitalis. The sequence continues at coordinate 12,301 of BLKR01016398.1, read as the reverse complement.
ATTATTTTAGAGTACAATATAGCTTTCATGTGTAATTTAAGACCCAACAATGAAGAATGTTGTAGATGATATTGTTTAGTAATGAAATTTGATAAGGTTGAACTTACTAAAAATGTAACTTCATTAAGGAGTGAAACTAACAATTAGTATTTTTTTTAAAGAAAATATTCCACTGATATTTACTAGCTTTAAAATGAATTAATCAAGAAATAACACTAAAGAAGTAAACCTCTCCTTCTCGTTTATGTTTTTGTTCATTTTCTCCTATCAATTTGAGCAATATTTTGTTTGTTTTTTTTGTCTGTTGGTGAAATGAACTATGCTTTTACTCTTCTGTCAAAGAATTGCATCAATTGAATTTTTAAATCAACTTTCAAAATTAGGAAACGATAATTAACTGATTTCCTGTTAGACAAAAAAAGATTTTATTTGAAGCAAAAATGTTCCTGCATTAAAGCAATTGAAAAAACAGTAAAGGGAAAAAAGAAGAAAAATGTTTTTCTCAAAACAGTTTCCTTTTTGTTGTCACATGCCCAATTAGAATTGGTTAAGCCATGCAAAAACTATTATGTGTTCTCTCACGAGGTAAAAATGTGAAATAGGTTCCAGCTTAGGTAACAAGTGATTAATCCTCAATGTAACTTATAATCAGTCAGAAAAATTTCATACTTTTGTTTACCCAAAGAGAAGCGAACCTACCCATTTTCCAAATATACTGAACCAATACTAATAAAATTAATATACAATTGATATTTTTTCATACCAAATTGAAAGATAAGTAAGAAGTCTGTTTACTTCCCCCAAGTCTCACCTCACTCAAATAATTCCAAGCAATATTAAACCTCCATCAGTATACCTATATTTTTTTAAAGTGACCTCTACATTTAGGTCAGACAGACCCTGCTATTATTTTCTACTTTTTAGTATGAATTGACATAAAGTGTGGTATGCATGTGGACACATGGAATTTGTGTAAAGGTTTATTAACACAAATAAATAGTAGTGCAGTCATAGAGGAAAGACTAATATCTTTCCCCTGTGATGAAGGCAAACAACTGAATATAAGGACCACACATAGACTTATCTAAAGTGTTGACTGTGCTATGTGTTGAATGTCTAACAGAATTGGATGTTCCTGAGTGAACCTGTGAAATGTAACAGAATGTTGCAGAATAAAACAAACAAATCAACCCCTCCAGCCACCGCTCACAACTACTCTCTCCCATAAAAGCACACACACACTACAGGCATACAGTTTTACAATACTTATGGTACCTGAATATGAAAGAAATTCTACAATGCTAAACATTCTCAAAATCAGGCTCAAGCAGTTCTTCCTTACAAAATAATTGTACAGCATTCAAAAGTCTTTTTCATAACTATTGATAATAATCTGTTCCCAGGCACTGCATTAGGGCACTGTGTAGAAGCAGGCACCAGCTACAATAGGAAATATAACATATTCATTAAATAGTGGTGGATACATTTTTCTTCATTAGTTTTGTGTTGCTTCTAGTTTTAGGATTGGAAATTGATTCCTTTTTGGATATGATAGAGGATAAGAGCCCTAATTTCAAGAATTAGCATGTTTTATGAAGAATGCACAATGCGTGTAGGCACATGATTAGCAATTAATTTCCTAATTAAGAATATAATGACATTACTACTTGATGTTTTCTACCATCAATAGGGTTAAATTAGGACTTAAAATTTTACAATTGTAGGTCTGAATCTCTGCTACAAATTTTAATTGCAAGAAATATGTAGTTATCTGCAAACAAACCCACAACAATTTCATCGAACAAATATAAAATGGATGCAGATATTCCTTCTAGGGGATTTTTTCAAAGGAAAGTTCATTCTTGACAATTTAATTATTGAAGAAAAAATAAATATTTAGGAACTGATTCAGAATGGAAAGGTGGAAGCCTAATATACACTATAATTATAAAATGTATTAATATAAGAATTGCTGAAGCAACTACTAGTACTTCATGGTTCAATTAAAATTTAGAATTACATACATACACATGATTCGATGTTAACACAATAGCTAGGGGACAAGCTTCAGACTATGATCAAGAAACATTGTTTCCTAACACAATTTTCTCTGATGAGTGAGGGTAATGTTAATTTTCTTATTAATTAAATGACTAAATAACATTAAGAAAAGATAATATGATTTTTACAAATAATAATTAATCTAATAAAATGTAATATCATCTCCATGTCTGTTATTAGGCCTTTTAATTAATTAACTTTTATAGAGACATAAAAAAACAAACTTTTTTTGCCTTGCTCTTCTCATGCCAAAATGAATTTAATAGTGAGACAAGATTATAAGACAGAAATAAATTACCACTCCCTTTCTAGCCATAATCAAATTCCTTTGTTTTTATGATATTAAATATCAAGTGCTTAAAATAAGAATACTAACATTAATGGAAACAAATGTGTATGAAGTAGATAGATTCTACTTTATTTTACTAGAGTCACAATTATTCTAGGGTGCTAAAATCTAAAATGTTGTTAAAAATATTTGTCTATTACATCATTCAAGGATTTGTTGTAGTATATAAATTACAAGAGTCAACAAACTTCAAATCATTTTGAACTAACATATGAAAAATTAAATATTTTGTTCTGACTCATTCACAGAATAACATTGGTTCAAAGGAAATTATGAACAATATTACTGTGAGTAAAAATATGTATACAAAGCATCACCATAATCTAAGGTTGATGAGAGCTGAATATGTTTTCTTTACATACGAGCACATGTGGAGATATTTGTAAGCGTAATTATGTGAAAATACACACATACATAATGAAAACCTTAAGAAGTAAGCAAAATAAATGTTTTAATTCAATTCCAACTTCTAACTGGTCGATACGCTAGAATGTGTTATAAAAAGCTAATCTCGTTCAAATAATGTTTAATTCTTTGCTTAATCACAATATATTTAACATTGCTCTCACTTATAAGTATTGCTGTATTGTTCATATTCTTTGTATCTTATTACTCAGATCAATGAAAGTCTACTGAAGAATGACGACTCAATGTGTTTTCAAGTTTAAAAGTGCAGTAAAAGTATATTTATTTCCTAATAAATTATTTTCCTTATAATTACGAGAGCAAATCATTAATTTCATATGAATAATCTGTATTTAAAAAAAGCATGAATTCAAACAAGTTCAATCAGTTCAGGGAATATTCCAACAGAAATCTTGGGAATTCTTGGCAATGGAACTTTCCAAAATCTTACCTTGTTTATTATTTTATGTAGATCATTTAGAGAACAATCAATACAAAATTATGTTTTTAATTTCACTTACACTTTGGAGAAAAATAACAGAAAAGATATAAATTGTTCTTTAAGATTCATATTATTCTTGAAGTTTTGAAGACTGATTTACAAAACATCCATCTTTGAAAGGAACATCTTTGCTGTCCAATCTGCAAGAATAAACCTCTTTCCAAAATTCATAAGTAATGCCCATAAACTTGATTTTATTTAAGATAAGATTCTCATCAGTAAGGCTATAAGAAGTTTTTTCTTGCAGTAGACAGTGTGTAGAAATAACAACTATAACAACAGTAACAGCAACAATATAACATCTTCTGATGCAAAACTTGTAAAACATATAGTATGTTATTACTTAATATGTTGCTTAATATTACTTACATAATATTGCTATGTAGCCATATTCTTAGCCAAAGACAATTTTCGAATTCTAAGACACAGTCCATTTCAATATTCATAGAGAATTATAGTTTTTAAGGGTGAAATATAGATGAAAATACATTTTTATTAGAAGTACATTTCATGAGTTTTTAAAATCCTGTATGTGTGTCAATTGAGCAATTAAAAATACAGTATATTTATATGCATGTGAAATCCTTCTCATTAATTTTCATCTAAATAATTTAAGTCAACAAATAAACAATATTATCTTTTCAATTAATTAAATAAAGTATAATAAATGATGTAAAATGGAATCTTAGCAACTTGAAAAGGTATATGTTTGTCTCTATGACATAAAACAAATTTCTTTATTTGATGCATTAACTATACAAAGCACTGCAATGTATTCTTGCTCCTATTTAATAATTATACTATTTCACTTTCACCCATTTATAAGTACAGAGATTTCTTAGATGCACTTTTTCTTATTTAATCTGACACGAATGTAAATACTTGTTTAGGCCATAATGTATATATAAAACAATTTATAAATCTTTTCTATCATGCTTACTTATCATGGTGTTATTACAACTGAATTCTCGCTTTTGGTGTCCCAACAACTGAGCAATGAGACCCTTTTTTTAATCAATAAATAAAAAACAATTCAAATTGAAAATTGCTTACTCACATGATCTTCTGTACTAGTTAGTAATTTAAAAATACATGCATACAAATAAGTATAAATGCACAAGTACACAAATAAACCATTCACATGAAGTACCATCAGAGAGCTAAAAGTTGTTATATTGAGCTAATATTCAACACACAAAAGAATGTAAATAAGACAGGAAGCTTCAAAGACAAATTAACACTTTATTAAGATTTTACAGAGTTAATTTAACAGGAAAGTAAATATTATAGCTACATTAGTATGTAAAATTCTAGTACATACAATCAACAACTTCCCCTAGTCACTAGTGGGTGGAAGAAGTATGTTGAGGATCGCCTCCATTTTTCCCTCTCCCTCGCCCCCCAGGAACATGCACGGTCAATCTCACGCTCGCTGCAATCAAGCCACAAACACAAGATGCAAGGTCAATATAGCTATTTGTCACTTATGCGAGACAACATAAGAATTTGAACTACTTAATTTTAGACATGAAATACTTAAAGTATTCATAAATATTTTAATTCAAGTTGCATAAGCAGCCTTCATTAATGCAATTTATCAAAGCTACAATACAGTGGAAAATATAGCAATAGTTATTTGTAATTTGTCATAATATTCATAAATAAGTAAACTATACGTATTTAGAGCCTACGACTTCATTTTGAAAATAAGTATAAATCATTGTACTATTTACCATTCAAATACCTACAATAAAATAGAGACTATTGACAGTGTTCTATAAGACTATGTACTCTCCTCAGTTATTTTTCTGCCTCATATAACCCTTAATAACTGGAAATCAGAAAACTAATCAGATATCTGTAGTTCTAAACACATTTTATAAAACAATATTTGTTGGTATAAGGCTACTCTTTCATAAGAGCATTTTGATCCACTTCTGCAGCAAGTGCTGCCCAAACATAGAATCATTTAAAGTAGGATTCATTTAGGATGTGTCACACAAGTTCAGGATGTACTTGTACAGATTATTGTACAGGATGTGTTGAACAAACATGGACAATTTTGACAAACAAGAACAAAAAGATAAGGCACAGAAAATTCATGTTGTCTTATATACTTTACTTATTGCTAGGAAGAAAGGGGATAATGGAAAATAGAGGTAGGATTTCATTATTTTAATCCTCTATGAATTAGACAGGAAATCCTAATGTAAATGATCACACAGGTGTCTCTCACATTCAGCACAAAATTTTAATTCTACCATTTGCAAAATTAATGTTTCAAAACAAGAATTCAGCTAGAATGAAGGGTAAATAAGGAAAATTTTATGCCTATTTGTCAACTAACGTATTTTACTAGAACACCTAATAATATGTTTAAAATTAATGGTGAGTTTTTTATATGAAAACTGCATTGTTAAAAGAAACTTTTTAAAACTAATTTGTTTTTATTATTTAATTTCAAAAACAATCTTCAATTAGTAATAACATACTTCATAAATTATGACTGTGTACACATCACTACAAAAGATTGAAGAGAAAAGTCTCTAGGAGTGTTTGAGACCCAACTAAAATAATGTTGCTGTCCAAGAAAATTTGGCCAGAAATTTTATCTTGCTTCAACAAAAGGGACTAGAACACCCTCCAGGAAAGATGCATGATAATCCAACTATGCAAATGGTACAGTTTTTGCAGAAACTGGTATTCATGAAGATGGGCTGTTGTTGAGACCTTGTGTGACCACAAAAGGGTTAATAAAAACCCAAAATATAAAGAGGAAAAAATTAAAGGGACAAACCATTAAAAAATCTTTCAAAGTAGAAAACACTTACTGTTAGACAGGCTTTGAAGACAATATATAAGATGATAAACAAATGGTTCAATAGAAATCATTTACAACTAATCATTGGAAACATTGATCATAAATATTTAGAATGAAAAATGTTTAAATCGTTTTGTTTTACAAATGTTTTGTAAATAGCACAAAGTTCTCACTGTGTACACAGAAATTATAATTCAATTTTGATACGAATTCCAGGTAACTAATAGTCATACTAATAATAAAAACTTTATGGAACTTGTGAAGACTTTCCAAGATTGCTCATTTATGAAGTTTGCAACACATTAAAATATTGGATAACAATCTACTAAAAGTCAATGCAAATTAAACTGAATTTTCTTCATTCATCTTCTGCAATTTACAGGTTTATAATACATTATTAAAAACAAATATTCTTCATGGATCACTAAACTAAAAAGATTCTCAACCCATCATGGATGAATGTAAATAATATATCTTTACATGAAATTAAACAAACTGAGAATTCTAGATTCAAACACACCCCTGTTAGAAGATTAACATGCTGGATACCACTAATAAGGTTTAGAAATTGATCAAATCATTTTGGTTTTGTTCTTAAAACAGAATGGTTAGGGGACAGTATGTATGCAGTGGTATTCAGGACAGTGGATATTGACAGTCTTATTATTGTATTGTTACTTATAAAAAAAGTGAAATAAACACAATATATTTTAGCCAATATTGCAAACACATTGTTTGCAGCCCCATCTTCATATGACATATGGTATTGTTTTAATATACTTGTATTGTCCTTAATTACATATGACAGATGAAAATTATGATTTTTTTTTAGGATGAATTAGAAATAACAGGACATTTACAATCCACAAAGAAGGTTTGAACACCAGAGGACATGATGAAACAAAACATTCAGCCAACAGTCACAAAGTGCTTTAAAGTTAACATCAAACCATTATTATTCGTTACATACTACAAATGCATTTGTGATATTAATGCAGTATATTATTGGTGAATTGTTCATTGAAGAAGTTGTGTGAAGGAATGAGATAGTAAGAGAATTGAATGAGTAACTCATGTTGCATTAGTAGGCTAATTGTCAGTACATTTTCATAAGTGTCTATCTATATACCTATCAATTTTAGAATTCACCTGTACTTTCTAAAAGAGTATTTTAAAAATAACAGTAGACAGAATAATGAACATGAGCAGTTTTTGAGGTTAGGTCACATAACCATTATGAGAAGGATCTTTGAACCATCCATTTAAGCTGTAGAAACATTACTCACGTTTCTGCATGCTAGGTGCCCATCATTTGTTGCTGGTCATTAATGTATAATCACTTCTTTTGTATCAGTCAATAGAAATCCAATAATCCTAACAAAAGGAATGCACAGGACAATTGTATTCAAGGAGCATTTCTTTTCCACAAATTAGTACTTATTTAGTATGTGCACTTTAGAATGATGCAATATCTGACATACCATAATATATATTTAGATACTAAGTAATAAAATGATATGATAAGAATATTCTTATTTCAAACATAATGACACACACATTTTTTTATTCAAATGGATTTCTTCCTTCATAAATTAATTTTGTTTTCAATTTTTAAAGTATTTTTTCCACACATTTCTTTGAGCTTCTCAAAATCTTTGAATGTGACTGAACACACTGTTTGAGAATCAGAGCTGCCAGTTCTCCTTACGTTGACCTCACAATGAGATTTTATTCACTACTTAAGTCTCTGTAAGTCTACTTGATCTTACAGAATCATAATGAAATCAAATGCTGAAGAAAGAGGAAGAAAAAATCAGGTGATGAAAAACAGAGAGCCACAGATGAAAGTAAAAGAAAAAAGAGATGGGTGAGGAAGAGGAAAAGGACATGAAGAATAAGAAATCATAAAAATGGACAATTATAAGAATGTATACATTGTTGAGAGAAGTTTAATTTTCATAGAAAGTTGTTACTTCGTGTTTTCACAAAGTACTTGACACAACCATGTACTTGCTAACAACATTTCTCCTAAACATTGAAGAATCTATTTATATTGCAAAAGTATTTATTAATTCTAGGATACCAGTCATGCTTCATAAGTTAAGTGCACTTTGTGAGAATGTTTGTTTCATCTAATATGGAAGATGTTCAAATAAAATCCTATACAAAGACCATTAAAACAAATTTTCAAATCAAATTGGGTCGAGGATGAAAGATGAAACACATCACAGTTGTGAGTAGATAATATACATGAATCAATAAAATAAATTCCAAAGAAAACCTATAACGTACAAGGAAATCACCACAGAAAAAAATCTGTAATAATACAGGCCAGTGATCAAAAAACTTTTTGTGTATGATAATCTAATTCTTATTGTTTTAAGTGTGCTGATAACAAAAACGACATTAAAAAATCCTTATTACCCACCATTTGTTCACATTTTAATATTTTCTCTCTATAAAACGACAGAGGATAGTATACGCTTTGGTAAAATATTTATACATTGTGATCCCTTCACTACCGAGCATCATAGGCATGGCAGTTTCACAGTCACAGTTGCATTTCCAAGCAGTACAGTGTTTGTTTTATTCGAGACGCATGTGTTTCCATTGTTGCTATTAATATGAGATATTAGTAGATTAGCAGTTAGTGTATCGTCATGGTTAGTCATGTTAGGTTGTAAGAACAGTCCTGACATTTATCATGTTTCTGGCGAATTTGTGATTAAAACTCATCAACAGAACATTACAGACTTAGTTAGAAATGTGGATTTTTCATACTTTGGAATTAAACTTGGTGATCAGGACAAATCTTGGGCATCACATAAGGTATGATATATTTGTGTAAAAGACCTAAAAAATGTCCAAAAAAGGAGAAAGAATCCTTTTGATTTCCAAAGATTTGTCATTCCAATGGTATCGAGGGGGTCAAGGAACTATTCAGGTGATTGATACTTTTGTTGCATTGATGTTACTGGTTACAACTCAAAAAACAAAAAAGGAATTCAGTATCATAACCTATCATCTATGCAGTTTGGCCAACAGGCCATAATCCAGATCTGCCTATTCCTGAACCACAAGTGGCTATTGCAACTGCTATCTGGATAATATGTCAAGTGATGAATCTTCCTATGATAAAGATGAACCAGGTGATGATGAGTTTGTCCCATAAATGGTGTGGAACCTCAGTTGTTTACTCAAATTGAGCTAAATGATTTGGTCAAAGATTTGAGCTTCCCAAAGGATAAAGCTGAACTGCTTGGCTCCAGACTCAAGGAAAAGAACTTGTTAGCAGCTGGAACTTCAATTCATGTGTACAAGAGAAGAGAGCAGCAATTTGCTAATTTTTTCAAACAAGAATATGATTTGGTAAATTGATCAAATATTGCCGCTCTGGTTAATGAGTTCGGCACTGAATAGAAAAGAAGGGAGGCTGTTTATCAATTTCTCTAAAACTAGTTTAAAAGCAGTTCTATTAAACAATGGTAACACCTATGCATGTGTTCCTCTTTTGTACACATGAAGGAAAGATATGAAAAGCTCAGTGTAGTCTTAGACAAAATAAACTATTCTGCTCATGGATGGATGATATGTGGTGACTTAAAAACGATATGCATGCTTCTTGGCCAGCAATGTGGTTTTACTAAATTTCCATGTTTCCTGTGTAAATGGGATAGTAGAGCATGAGATCAGCATTGGTCTAGAAAAAATTGGCCAGTAAGAAAATACTTAAAGCCAGGAGAGAAGAACATTCTATGGGAACATCTAGTAGATCAACACAAGATTCTGCTGACCCCAATGCACATAAAATTAGGCTTTATCAAACAATTTGTAAAGGCCTTACCAAAGGAAGGGCAGCATACCTTTGTGAAAAGTTTCTGCAATTTACTAAAGCAAAATTAAAAGAGGGTATCTTCGTTCAACCTGATATTAGAAAAATGTTTGATCCCCGATTTCAGCTACATAACAAAGTAAATGAAAAAGAAACATGGATTGCATTTAAACACATACATAAGTTTATAGGCAATAAAAAATACCCAGACTATCAAGCAATTGTTGCCAATGTGCTGGATGCTTTAAAAATATTGGTATGTTTAATGAGCCTCAAGGTTCACTTTTTAAACAGTCATTTACACTTCTTTCGGGACAATTTAGATGATGGAAGTTAAGAGCAAGGTCAGCGATTTCATCAAGATCTATAGGTGATGGAAAAACCATTTCAGGGACTTTGGAACACCAACATGGTTACAGTTGGTCACTTCACCAAGAGATTCAGGAAACAGTGAATGAAAGAAAAAGCTATATTAGGAGCTTTATAGAAAAGAGTCAAAGAAAATATACATCAATGGACACGTAAACCTTTTGTAGAATGTAATGTTAAGAATATAAAACCATCTTCTTGTTTAAATAAAGATCTGTTGGTACTTTTCATTTTTATTGCATATTTTCTCATATCTTATTAGAAAAAATTGTAAATAAACTGTGGGTGATGGAAACGAACAGAGTTCAGATGTGGATTCAGCATCCAAAAAACCATAAAAATCAACTATTAAGATTTTAAAAGTTTTTCGAAACCATTTTATTTTGTTGGTCTGTGTTTCACCCCAAGTTTAGAGGCAAAAATGCAAAATTTCTAAGGGTTGTTGATTTTCTTATCATTTCATTATAGGCAAAACAATTTTTTAAAACACTATTGATGTTGAAAATTGCTGCTGCTTTATTTCTGGCAGAAAAATTTCTTTTATCATGAAAACATTACTGTTTCCGTTGTGATCAAAGAGAGGAAATAAAATATCAAATCGTTTAAAATAATTAAATTTATGACGTCATATCAGTGGCGAGGTCATTGACTAACGCGGCGAACACCAAACAAATTTATAAAAATACTGTATTTTCAATATTTTAGAATATTGGTAAAAATCTAGATATGGACATGAATCAACGAAAAGAACGCAAAGGATTCGCCGGTATTAGCGCACTGAACTGAGAGCTTGCCGCCGCTCAAGGTCGCTTCGGCCGCTTCGTGTCGGCTCCAGTCAGCGCTGCACTCGGAGAATCTCGGCCGTTTCCGGCCTGGGGTGGAGAAACGCGCCAGTATGACGTACTTGTGAGTGAAATGGTGCGTTGTTTTGGTGACTGCCCTGATTCTTGAGGACTTTTACAGAGTTTGTTAGTACTTTTAGTTTCGTTTTAACTGTCAAAACACTGTGAAGGGACTTGAAGATATCGTAGTTTAGCTGAAACAAAAACAGTTTGGTTCACTTATATTTGAAGAGAAGCTTTTGCAATCTTTGGTTTTGATCGTGAAACGAAGAGTTTTTCTGAGAATTTGTTTGCTTTGCATACAAATATTTTTAATCACTGGTATTGAAAAATTACTGATGTTTTTTTAATATAATTGCAGCACTTAAATGCATACGATAAATCTTCACGAAAAATGATAACATTTTTGGGAGAAGAAAATGTTCCGCTGAGCTAATTTAACATGCACGATACATGTCCAACAACATCCGTAGAAGGTTTTCTGCTTAAAAAATAACTCATAATTGTAAAAGATAAACTCAAGGAGAAGAGCGAATGCTCAGCTTGTCCCTTGCATTAATTGAGAAAGGAATCTATAGGGGGAGAAAAAGGATTTCTACAACTGACATTCAGAAATTTCCCACAACAGGGCGGCTAGACTCTATATATTTAGAAATGTAGGAAGTTGAGGAGCATTTACATTCATGAATGACAATATCTTATATATGTATATATTTATCTTTTATAATATATGTATATATTCATGAATGGCAATACAACGGTAACATGACAGCTTTCAAACAACACGCATGTTTTTCTCACACTTACGAATGTAAGAAGAGAAAGTATTGGAATCGTGCGCCGGAAAATGGCGAATGTTCGACTGAAACTTTTTTATTGTTGGGCCCTGGTAATGTAAAAGTGGATAAATCCTGTGCCTGTGTGTAGTAAATTACTCCCTCTAACACGTGGTGTATCCATGCTTTGTGGGTCCTTCATTTCGAAAAATCAATTGAATCCAAAATATTTGTCTGTCCGTCCGTGGTCAACGTTGGCGCCTGAAACATTCAGCCAATTTTCTCCAAAATTGATATTTCCGGAGCGATCTGAACGAACTCGAGGCTTTGGGAGTTTGAAACAT